>JAHWFP010110832.1:0-24513 GCA_023313725.1 Lithobius niger
ATCTACGTCAGCATGTGGTTCATCTTGCGTTAATGCTAATGAATAGCATTCTTGCCTAAGATGGTTTACTATTTTCGTGCGCCATAGGATATAGTCACTACCATCAAAGATTTTTATTCCTTTATAGTAAACATCTGCGGTAGATGATGCCATAATGGTGCTATCATTCATATAAAGTAATGAAGGGTATAGATGCTGGAAAGTACTGGTATAGGTTAAAACGCATGTAAATTGTGCGTGGCAAATACTTAATAAAAAATGAGGAATAATAATTACATATAGAAGTTGATTTCGTTACGTATCTGCCTTTTCAAAATTATTTCGGAATTTTTGTCAGACTTACGTTGATATTATATTGTAGCTGGTCGTTGAGGCTGCCATCTTTAATTCTGTCTGGCTTGTTGGCTGATTCCGATGCATTTTTAACCATTAGCTCTGCTGCCAATTGAAGGATGTGGATCGTGGGATAATCACAACAGGCACTTGATTATTACAGTAATTTCAGGAATCTATTTATTAGTTTTCCGGGCCTGGGTATAGTCATAAGACTTGCCCACGTTTTACCCAGTAAAACCGATAGTCGTTACACTCCATTTCAGGCTCATATAAGATATCTAACAATGAAAGCTCAACAATAACAGCGATATGTTAACCATACGTAATAATAACGTTAATAGCCTTTCATTTTCACTCCTTTTGTCGATTGGATTTTGGTAGCTTAATACACTGGAATACAATTTTTACGTTCCGAGCGGTCCGACTTACGTTTCATAATGAGTATTCAGTAATTTCTTAGTCCAGAGTTGCGTCGATTCATCGGATCGACAACCGCGGCCATGTTGGATCGCACAGATCACAGAACTGAGTGACGTCAGTTGTTTGTGTGCAAGTCCACTAGTCACGTGCTTCCTTGCAGCGCTTTGATTGGTTGTTCGGGCTATTTTGGCGGGAATGGTGAATATGTCGTCACACCACGGTCTTAATCTACCCTGCAGTACATCTTCATAAAAGCAATACTACCAGAAGTCCGTAATGAACTATATTCTCTAGTCGCTCCATCTTTGAGATGAATGACTCCAATATTTTAAAACATGTGTTGCGCAAAGCAGGGCGATAGTAACTGATTGTTAATGAGAACAACAAGTTATTGACTCGCTCCTCGTTGGTCCGTTGCCGCCAGACCATTGTTGATGGACGTTCGGGACGGGTTCGATGCTTCCACGAAAAAAAATTGGGCAACAATCATGACATCATGTATTGTTGAGGCATTGTTGGGTGATTGTTGCTGATTGTTGCAAATGGTCATTTTTCGTCAATTTTGGTCTCATTTAGGACCCAGCTCGGACTTTAAAAATACGCCTGCACAACAAACGGGTTAATTTGCTTTCTTTTGACGAACTTCTCATATTTGTAGCCATCTACTTTCAGAGGAGAAGACGATCATCCCCAACCAAGCACCCAACCATCCAAGCATAAATTGCATCTTTTTAATGAGGAGAGACAAGCTGAGTCGCTCGCTTAGCTCGATCATTCCGCTGCGTCTCGCTGCGCTCGAGGAGATTTCTTGTTGAAACTTGTATTGCTGACAAATACTCCTAGCAAAAATTATGAAACAAATGTTCAAGGAAGTGATCCGAATAATGTGCGCGTTTTTCTTAGTGCATAATACAAGTGGTAAACAAAACTAGAAATGGTCGAATAGTGTCATTCCAGAGTTATAATGTTAGCATTCTGTATCCATACCTGTTACACTTAAGTGCGGGGGCCGCTAACCTTTTATCCAACGTAGAAAGTCGTTATTTTCACTATGAATGGATATTTAGCCTATATTACGTACTAAATGCATTTAGAAAAAAGTGCTGTTTCCGATGACGAACGCTGATTTCGTTAGCTTCACTCGCTCAATCAGCGAAACCTCAGAAATGTGACCACCACCACAGCCGACCACCATGAACCACACATCAACAGAACATGCCACGGTTTTTAGTTTAAACAAAACTAAAAATGGTCAAATAATGTCATTACAGAGTTGTAATGTTATCATTCAAACCTTTTATCCAATGTAGAAAGTCGGTCATTTTCATTATGAATAAATATTTAGCCTATATTACTTACTAAATTAACTGAGCAAAAAAAGGCTCACAGCCCTGAAGGTGCACGAATAAAAAAGGATTAGAGTTCACTCGAACGCAATGCACTATAATTTGAACTGCAATACCAGGGAACAAGGACTGTTTTTGATCAATGGTTATGTCAGAAAGAAAGCCCAGTTTATGTTTGAAAAATTTATTGTTTCGGTGTTTGGGCGTGCACGCATAATTTATGTGTTATACAGACCTTTTTTAATATTTTTCAGTGTTTGTTTCATATTAAATCTGTTTCGTGTGAGTGGGTAATGTGTATTTAAAGTGCATTTATAATTTGTGAAACCAGACTCCTAGTTAAGTCATTTTTTTTGCCTGTGTTTGTGTTTGAAGGTCGTTTGACGTAGTATTTCTAGTTCGTTTGAAATTTCTAGTTCGTTTGTATTATGTGTTCATTTTGTGTAGTCATTTTTATCTTTAATTTTGTAGCGTTTCGCTGTTTATGGCGTTATTTTGTGTGTGTTTGTGGGTTTACGTTTTGCGAATTGGACTTCAAATTATAGTTCGTTGCGTTCAAGTGAACTCTAATCCGTTTTTATTCGTGCACCTTCAGGGCTGTGAGTATGGGGATACGAGCTCTAATGTTTTTTTTCTATGCTCAGTTAATTTGTTGGCTTTTTTCGCTTCCATTTTATGTGTTTACTGTCCAGTCCACCTATTTTTGTTTTCGAAAAAACGGAACATTAGAAATGGATACTGATGTTTAGGTTCCGTCGAAGGTTTGTCCCATAATTATTATTTGATGGCAACACATTAGGGTATTTCTGGATTTAGCATGCGTCATCTCGATGAGTCTGGATTATTTCAGTATCGTGGCAACAATCGCGGAAACAATTCAACTGGCTTCCCGAAGCCCGCATTGAAAAACTAAATAAGTCACTCAGTCATGTCGGCCGCCCAATTTTGAGGCCTCAAAATTTAACACTTTGCACCCTAGGGTTTAAAACTTGAAGATTTAAGGAAAAATCAAGACCATTTAATTTTGGTTCTCCACAAAGTGCTAGCTAACTCAAACAACGACAATGTTAGTTTCTCGGCACCCAACCATCGTTGCATCTTGTTGAGTGAGCTATAATCCGATATTGTGCGCCTAGCCTATTGTTACCCTATAGTACATGTTGCAGCATTGTAACATTTTGACATTGTTAGCCGCTCCGCCTCCACCTCTCCTCCTGTCCAATTTTCTGAAATTGTCGTGCGCAAACGAACTCTAACATGTATTTAGGAAAAAGTGCTATTTCCGATGACGAACACTGATTTCCTTCGCTTTGCTCACTCAATCAGCGCAAACATTACCTCAGAATCGTGACTGGAATCAAAATAACCACTAAGAACCACACATCACTTGACATTTTTGGTAGCACTACGCTTTACATGGGTTTTCTTGTTTCACTTATTTAAGTATTTTTTCTTTACGTCCTGCTCAGTACAGCTTTGTCCATCGCTTCTTACCACTTCTCTTTCTGATGACCCCCGACTTGGCGAAACAATCGAACGTTAAGCCTACACAAGACAATAACTCTTATCCAAACCTGCTCGTATTTTAGCACAAATAAGGCAGGAATCGGCTAACCGACTTTAGGTAAACACTAATGCACGAATATTGCTGTTTGAAATGATACAGATGCAGATTTAATAATAATCTTGGCACTCTTTACTGGTGTGAATATATTTTCTACACGTAATTTAGTATTTAGCATTTAATTTTTTTTCTGTCTTTGTGTTACTGCTAAACAATTATTCTCTTGTCCTGGATTAGTCAGTATATAAAATTTCAATGAATAACCAAGTTTAAAACGGGTAATAAAATAGTACTGCGAAAAGCTACACGTCTTTACTGATTGTTACTGAGAACAACAATTTAGTAACTCGCTCCTCGTTGGTCAGTTGACGCCAGACTATTGTTGATTGACGTTTCAGATAATTTGGAAAAAAATTGGCAACAATCATGACGTCATGTATTGTTGAGGCGTTGTTAGGTGATTATTGCCGATTGTTGCCGATTATTGCCGATTGAAGGAAAAAAGGCTGTTTCTGATGACAAGGACGCTGATTTTCGTTCGCTTCGCTCACTCAATCAGCGCACACAATTTCTCAGATACGTAACACTGAACCACACATTACTTGTAATTTGTGTTAGTACTACACTTTACAGAGGTTTTCTTGTTTCACTTATTTTAAGAATTAGTTTTCTTTACGTCCTGCTCAGTTAAGATTTTTCCATTGGTTTCTTATCACTTCACTTTCTGATGACCCGTCACTTGGCGAAACAGCTGCAGAAATCAAGTGAAAACGCCACGGTTCCAATGATCTTTTATCCATCGTAGAAAGCCGTTCGTTTGCACTACTGAATAAATATTTAGCCTACTACTGTTTCTGATGAGAAACGCTGATTTTAATTCGCTTCGCTCACTCAATCAGTGCAAACATTTCCTCAGAAACTTGACTGAATCCTTGTAACAACCCAGAACCACACATCACTTGTAATTTGCGTTAGTACTACACTCTACATGGGTTTTCTTGTTTCATTTATTGGAAGAATTTTTCGTTACGTCCTGCTCAGTACAAATTTTTTCATAAGCGTCTTATCACTTTCTGATGATCCCTCATTTTATGAAAAAAGCAGCAGAGCGTCAAATGAAAACGCCACAGTTTGAATGTAATTTAAGCCTACACAAGACACTAACTCATAGGCAAATAATAAAAGCGTTTTATGTTTTAGCACAAGTAAGGAGGGCACCGGCTGATGACTTTACGTAAACACTAATGCTCGAATATTGCTGTTTGAAATGATACAGATGCACACGTAAAAATATTCTTGGCACCTTTTCCTGGTGTCAATATACTTTCTACACGTAATTTAGTATTAAGCATTTAATCTTTTTCTGTCTTTGTGTTACTGCTAAAGGATTATTCTCTTGTCTTGGATTTGTCCGTATATAGACTCGATGAGATGAATGACTCCAATTTTAAAACGTATGTTACGCAAAGCTGCGCATGTTTACTGAATATTACTGAGAACAAGTTATTGGCTCGTTCCACGTTCGTCGGTTGCCATAGTCCATTGTTGATGGACGTTCTGAACGGTTTCGGCTCCACGAAAAATAATTGGGCAACAATCATGACGTCATGTTGTCATGCGACATGACGTCACCGTAAAAACGGCACCACAATGTATTGTTGAGGCATTGTTGGGTGATTGTTGCTGATTGTTGCAAATGGTCATTTTTCGTTAATTTCGGTCATTTTGGCTTCGCTCGCTCATTCCGCCGCGTCTCGCTGCGCTCTAGGAGAATTCTTGTTGCAACTCGTATGGTGCTGACAGACATTGCCAGCAAAAATTATCAAACAAATGTTCAAGGAAGTGATCCAAATAATGTGCGCGTTTTTCTTAGTGCGTCAGTTCATAATACAAATGATAAACAAAACTAAAAATGGTAAATTAAATTCAATGTAGCAGTAGTGGTTCACGTATTTTCTTTTATCCAACGTAAAAAGTCGATCATTTCCACTACTGAATAAATATTTATCCTACAACTTACTAAGAGTGTTTAAGTAAAAGTGATGTTTCTGATAACAAAAGCTGATTTTCGTTCGCTTCGCTCATTCAATCAGCGCAACCTCAGAAACGTGACCTACCGCCACAGCCGACCTCCATGAACCCCACTTCAACAGAAAACGCCACGGTTTGAACGTTAAATTAAGTCTACACAAGACACTAACTCGTTCCCAAAGGCTGCTCATGTTTTACCACAAATAAGGAGGGCAGTGGCTGACGCTCATTCGGCTGATGATCAGTGCAGTACGTGTTTAAGTTCGTAAGTAAGGTCGTAATTTCGTACGTAAGTTCGTAAACAAAAGGTTACTGTTTATACTCATTCGCCACATTTAATAAGAATCACCAGATTAATTTTCATTACTGAAAAAATATTTAGCCTACTACTTACTAACTGTATTTAGGTAAAAGTGCTGTTTCTGATGACAAACGCTGATTTTCGTTCGCTTCGCTCACTCAATCAGAGCAAACATTTCCTCAGAAACGTTACCTAATCAGTGTCACACCAAGAAACACACATCACTTGTAATGTTCTTGGCCCCCTTTTCTGTTGTCAAATATTTTCTACTCGTAATTTGGTTTTTAACTTTTAATTTTTTTCTGTCTTTGTGTTACTACTGAACGATTATTCTCTTGTCGTGGATTTGTCAGTTATTATAAACTTCATGAATGCCTCCAAGTTTAAAACAGGTAATGAAATTATACTGCGCAAAGCTACGCGTGGTTACTGATTGTTACTGAGAACAACAAGTTATTGACTCGCTCCTCGTCGGTCGTTACTCATTCCGCCACGTCTCGCTGCGCTCGAGCAGATTTCTTGTTGCAACTCATATGGTGCTGACAGACACTCCCAGCAAAAATTTTCAAACAAATGTTCAAGGAAGTGATCCAAATAATGTGCGCAATTTTTCACTACAGGATAAATACTTATCCTACAACTTACTAAGAGTGTTTAAGAAAAAGTGCTGTTTCTGATGACAAACGCTGATTTTCGTTCGCTTCGCTCACTCAATCAGCGCAACCTCAGAAACGTGACCACCACCACAGCCGACCTCCATGAACCACACATCAACAGAAACACCACGGTTTGAACATAAGTTAGGCCTACACAAGACATTAACTCTTTCCCAAACCTGTTCGTGTCTTAGCACATAAGAAGGGAACCAGCAGATGACTTTCCGTAAACACTAATGCTCGAATATTGCTGGTTGAAATGATACAGAAGCAGTCGTAATATTCTTGGCACCCTTTACTGCTTTCAATATATTTTCTACACGTAATTTAGTACGCTTCGCTCATTCCGCCGCCTCTCGCTGCGCTCGAGGAGATTTCTTGTTGCAATACTTATGCGAAGACGAACAATTCCACACCAAAAACAAACAGTCAAATGTTTCAATTCGTAAACAAACGGTTACTGCGCCTACGCTTACTTTTCTCTTTGTTTATGTACTCTTTCACCACATTTAATAAGATTCGCCAGATTAATTTTCACTACTGATTAATATTTAGCCTACTACTCAATTACTGTATTTAGAAAAAAGTGCTGTTTCGGATGACAAACGCTGATTATCGTTCGCTTCGCTGACTCAATCAGCGCACACATTTCCTCAGAAACGTGACTGAATCATAGTAACACCGAAATCCACACATCACATGAAATTTGTGTTAGTATTTGTGTTAGTAATTAAAAAAGTGAAACAAAAACCCCCATCTAAATAACTTTTTTCTTTACGTCCTGCTCAGTAAAGATTTTTTCATCGGTTCCTTATCACTTCACTTTCTGATTACCCCTCACGTGGTGAAACAGCTGCAGAAATCAAGTGAAAACGCTACGATTCCAATGATCTTTTATCCAACGTAGAAAGTCGTTCATTTGCACTACTGAATAAATATTTAGCTTACTACTGTTTCTGATGACAAACGCTGATTTTCGTTTACTCAATAACCGCAAACATTTCCTCAGGAAAGCGACTGAATCAGTGTAACCACCAAGAACCACACACCACTTGGCGAAAACGCCACGGCTTGCATGTAAATTAGGCTTATACAAGGACGCATTACGCTAACTCTTATCCAAAGCTGCTCGTGTTTTAGCACAAATAAGGAGGGAGCTGGCTGATGACCTTACTTAAAAACTAATGCTCGAATATTGTTGTTTAAAATGATACAAACGCAGACGTAAAAGTATTCCTGGCACCCTTTTCTGGTGCCAATATAGTTTCTATACGTAGTTTAGTATATAGCATTTAATTTTTTTCTGATTTCGTGTCGCTGCTAAACGATTATTCTCTTGTCCTAGATTTGTCAGTTATTATAGAATCGGTGAATGACTCCAATTTCAAAACTGGTAATAAAATAGTACTGCGAAAAGCTACGCGTCTTTACTGATTGTTACTAAGAACAACAATTTAGTAATTCGCTCCTCTTTGTGTCCGTTGCCGCCAGACCATTGTTGATGGACGTTCCAGATAATTTCGAAAAAAATTGGGCAACAATCATGACGTCATGTATTGTTGAGGCATTGTTGGGTGATTGTTGCTGATTGTTGCAAATGGTCATTTTTCGTTAATTAAGATCATTTAGGACCCAGGTCCGGCTTTGAAAATACGCCTACACAAAGAACGGGTTAATTTGCTTTCTTTTGACAAACTTCTCATATTTGTAGCCTTCTACTTCCAGAGGAGAAGACGAACTAACCCAAGCACCCAACCAACCAAGCAACCAACCAAGCATAAATTGAATCTTTTTAACGAGGAGAGACTAGCCGAGTCGCTCGCTTCGCTCGCTCATTCCGCTGCGTCTCGCTGCGCTCGAGGAGATTTCTTGATTCAATACTTATGCAAAGACGGATAATTCCACATCAAAAACAAACAGTCAAATGACCAAGCAAATGATCAGAAGTACGCGTTTTTCGTAAGGTTTCAATTCGTAAACAAACGGTTACTGCGCCTACTCTTTCTTTTCTCAAGATTCAACAGATCAATTTTCACTACTGAATAAATATTTAGCCTACTACTTAATAACTGTATTTAGGGGGAAAAAAAGGCTGTTTCTGATGACAAACGCTGATTTTCGTTCGCTTCGCTCATTCAATCAGCGCACTCATTTTCTCGGGTTCATAACACCGTACCACTCATCACTTCTAATATGTGTTAATATTACACTTTACATGGGTTGTCTTGTTGCACTTGTTTTAAGAATTTGTTTTCTTTACGTCCTGCTCAGTTAAGATTTTTCCATTGGTTTCTTATCACTTCACTTTCTGATGACCCCTCACTTGGGGAAACATCTGCAGAAATCAAGTGAAAACGCCACGGTTCCAATGATCTTTTATCCATCGTAGAAAGTCGTTCGTTTGCACTACTGAATAAATATTTAGCCTACTACTCTTTCTGATGACAAACGCTGATTTTCGGATAATTCCACATCAAAAACAAATAGTCAAATGACCAAGCAAATGATCAGAAGTACGCGTTTTTCGTCAGGTTTCAATTCGTAAACAAACGGTTACTGCGCCTACTCTTTCTTTTCTCGCTTTGCTCGCTCATTCCGCCGCGTCTCGCTGCGCTCCAGGAGATTTCTTGTTGCAACTAATATGGTGCTGACAGACACTCCCAGCAAAAATTATCAAATGTGTCACCAGATTAATTTTCATTACTGAATAAATATTTCGCCTACTACTTACTAACTGTATTTAGGACAAAGTGCTGTTACTGATGACAAACGCTGATTTTCGTTCGCTTCGCTCACTCAATCAGCAATCAATCAGCGCACACATTTCCACAGAAACGTGACTGAATCAATGTGACATCAAGAATCACACATCACTTGTAATTTGTGTTACTACTACACTTTACATGGGTTTTCTTGTTTCACTTATTTTAAGAATTTTTTTCTTTACGTCTTGCTTAGTGAAGATTTTTTCATTGGTTCCTTCACACTTCTCTTTCTGATGACCCATCACTTGGCGGAACAGCTGCAGAAATCGAGTCAAAACGAAACGGCTTGAAAGTAAATTAGGCCTACAGAACGACACAAGACACTAACTCTTATCCAAAGCTGCTAGTGTTTTAGCACAAACAAGGAGGGAACTGGCTGATGACAGCCTCACGTAAAAACTAATGCTCGAATATTGTTGTTTAAACTGGGACAAACGCACACGTAAAAGTATTCCTGGCACCCTTTTCTGGTGTCAGTATATTTTCTATACGTAATTTAGTATTTAGCATTTAATCTTTTTCTTTCTTTGTGTTGCTGCTGAACGATTATTCTCTTGTCCTAGATTAGTGAGTTATTATAGAATCGGTGAATGACTCGATTTTAAAAACGGGTAATAAAATAATACTACCAAAAGCTACGCGTCTTTACTGATTGTTACTAAGAACAACAATTTAGTAACTCGGTCCTCGCTGTGTCCGTTGTTGCCAAACCATTGTTGATGGACGTTCCAGATAATTTCGGAAAAAAATTGGCAACAATCATGACGTCATGTATTGTTAACGCATTGTTGGGTGATTGTTACCGATTGTTGCAAATAGTCATTTGTTTTCTTTACGTCCTGCTCAGTTAAGATTTTTCCATTAATTTCTTATCAATTCACTTTCTGATGACCCCTTACTTGGCGAAACAGCTACAGAAATCAAGTGAAAACGCCACTGTTCCAATGATCCTTTATCCATCGTAGAAAATCGTTCGTTTGCACTACTGAATAAATATTTAGCTTACTACTGTTTCTGATGACAAACGCTGATTTTCGTTCGCTTCGCTCACTCAAGCAGCGCAAACATTTCCTCAGAAACGTGACTGAATCCATGTAACAACCCAGAACCACACATCACTTGTAATTTGTGTTAGTACTACACTCTACATGGGTTTTCTTGTTTCATTTAATGGAAAAATTTTTCTTACTGTCTTGCTCAGTACATATTTTTCCATAAGCGTCTTATCACAGTCTTTCTGATGATCCCTCACTGGGCGAAACAGCAGCAGGTTGCCATGGTTTGAATGTAAGTTAAGCCTACACAAGCCACTAACTCGTAGCGAAATAATAAAAGTGCTTTTTATGTTTTAGCACAAATAAGGAGGATACCGGCTGATGACTTTATGTAAACACTAATGCTGGAATATTGCTGTTTGAAATGATACAGATGCACACGTAACTAAATTCTTGGCACCTTTTTCTGGTGTCAATATACTTTCTACACGTAATTTAGTATTTAGCATTTAATCCTTTTCTGTGTTTGTGTTACGGCTAAACGATTATTCTCTTGTCCTGGATTTGTCCGTATACTATAGACTCGATAAGATGAATGGCTCCAATTTTAAAATATAATATGTTACGCAAAGCTGCGCGTATTTACTGATTATTACTGAGAACAAGTTATTGACTCGTTCCACGTTCGTCGGCTGCCATAGTCCATTGTTGATGGACGTTCCGAACGGCTTCGAGTCCACGAAACAAATTGGGCAACAATCATGACGTCATGTATTGTTGAGGCATTGTTGGGTGATTGTTGCTGATTGTTGCAAATGGTCATTTTTCGTTAATTTCGGTCATTTAGGACCCAGCTCGGACTTTGAAAATATGCCTACACAAAGAACGGTCTAATTTGCTTTCTTTTGACAAACTTCTCACATTTGTAGCCTTCTACTTCCAGAGGGGAAAACGAACTACCCCAAGCACCCAACCAACCAATGAACCAACCAACCAACCAAGCAAAAATTGAATCTTTTTAACGAGGAGAGACTAGCGGAGTCGCTCGCTTCGCTCACTCATTCCGCGTCGTCTCGCTACGCTCGAGGAGCTTTCATGCTGCAACTGTTATGCTGCTGACAGACATTCCACATCCAAAACGATCAAGCAAAGTGCAGTGCGCGTTTTTCGTAAGGCATCAGTTCATAAACAAAAAAGAGTTTTGCCGTTTAGAAAACCATCACCCTTCTGCCACGCGCCTAAACTGCCAAGGAATCAGGAAGCGAGCCACGTGATTTCTATACCCTAGTCGGCCTTAGCTTAAAGAATACACTCGAAGAGCTGTCATGCTCCTGCTCTCAAGCTGCTGACAGACATTCCACATCTAAAACAATCAAGAAAATGATCAGAATGTAGGACGCGTTTTCCTTAACGCTTCAGTTCATAAACAAACGATATGGTAACCATACATCACTTCAAGGGTCTGGCCACCCAATAGCTATATGCGCCTCTTGTTCAGATTGTTAGCCATAATACCACTGACAACAAAAGCCTCGATAAAATCATTGTCTTTCTGGCACATGCATAAAGTGGCCTTGAGCCAGGAGATGAGACACAGGCTTTGTAGCCTAATCGGCCTTGGCTTGAAGGAGCCATTCCCTTTCTGGCATGCGATTGAGCTATCATTGAGCGAGGAGGCGGGACATGCGATTTGGACCCAGTCGGCCTTGGCTTGAAAAATCCATCCCCTTTTTGGCATGCACCTAAACTGACAATGAGCCAGGAGGCGAGACACGCGAGTTCTTCCCCAGTCGGCCTTGGCTTGAAAAAGCCATTCCCTTTCTGGCACGCGATTGAGCTATCATTGAGCAGGGAGGCGAGGCATGCGATTTCGACCCAGTCGGCCTTGGCTTGAAAAAGCCATCCCCTTTTTGGCATGCACCTAAACTGACAATGAGCCAGGAAGCGAGACACTGGACGTCTTCCCAGTCGGCCTTGGCTTGAAGAAGTTTTATCCATCGGCGCTGCAAGGCCGTTTCAACGCTGTAGCACGCGAGTTGCTGCATGCTTGAACTAAACATGCTTAGTAATTTTATCATGCATGTTGTATACTCCTTTGTGCCGCTCATGTTTTTTTATGCAGACTCTACATGGGTTTCCTTGTTTCACAAATTTAAAGAATTTTTACTTAAAAGCAATGTCCTTCCCCGCTACGTGTGATGCTTTGAAACCACATGTCGCCCATAATTTTTGACTAATACAAAAGCTATCGTGCAAGGCGAAATCGTACCTAGAAACTATTCGTGTTTACCACAATTAGGCTGGACTATTGCTGAGTAGAGCACCAGCTAATAGCACACTATTGATCGAATGTCGATGGTTTACAAATGCAAACGTTGAAATATTTCTGACACCCTTTTTTGTTATCAATTTTGTTTAAATATGCCTAATTTCGCATTAATCTTTTCGTCGATTTACGTATTTTTATTTAAATTTAAGGCTAAATAGGTAGTTTGTATTTGAAATATCCAAAGTAGCAACTCCAACAGTCGTTCCATCAGCGAGCTGCACGTGCCTCATTGTTGAATGACGGCTGTTAGCATTGCCAGCCGTAATCCTACCGACAACACTACTGGACCACGCGCCTCCTACGTGGCGTAGCAACTGTGGACCATCCGCACAGCAGGAAGAGGTGATATTCCGAAACTAACAATCAACTTCGAAAAATTCGTTTCAACAATGGTCCAAAGGGGTTTTTCGCTTTTTTCGAGGGGAAAAAATTTACCTAGAACTACGAAAATATGCTTACGCGAAATCCGGATTAATTTCCTGTCTTTCGACACCTTTATCATATTTTTAGCCTTCCTACTTCAAGAGGAGAAGTGACCGTAAGTTTTTAATGATTACTAGCGGAGTCGCTCGCTTCACTCGCTCATTCCGCCGCGTCTCACTGTGATCGAGGAGATTTCTTGTTGAAACTCATATGGTACTGACACAGCAAAAATTATCAAACATATGTTCAAGGAAATGATCCAACTTACTAAGGGTGTTTAAGAAAAAGTGCTGTCTCTGATGACAAACGCTGATTTTCGTTCGCTTCGCTCACTCAATCAGCACAACCTACCCGACGACTTAATTACTGTTTTTAGGAAAAAGTGCTGTTCTGATGACAAACGCTGATCATCGTTCGCTTCGATCACTCAATCAGCGCACACATTTCCTCAGAATCGTTACAGAATCATTGTAACACCGAAAACACCACATCACATGTAATTTGTGTTAGTACTACACTTTACATGGGCTTTTTTGTTTCACTTTTTTAGGATTTTTTTCTTTACGTCCTGCTCAGTGAAGATTTTTCCATCGGATCCTTATCACTTCACTTTCTGATGGCCCCTCACTAAGTGAAACAGCTGCAGAAATAAAGTGAAAACGCCACGGTTCCAACGATCTTTTATCCAACCTAGAAAGTCGTTCATTTGCACTACAGTATAAATATTTAGCTTACTAGTGTTTCTGATGACAAACGATGATTCTCGTTCGCTTCGCTCACTCAACCATCGCAAACATTTCTTCAGGAACGTGACTAAATCAATGTAACCACCAAGAACCACACATCACTTGCCGAAAACAACTGTAGAAATCAAGTGAAAACGCCACGGCTTGAATGCAAATTAGGCCTACACAAGACACTAACTCTTATGCAAAGTTACTCGCGTTTAACACAAATAAGGAGGAAACTGGCTGATGGCCTTACGTAAAAACTAATGCTCGAATATTGTTGTTTAAAATGATACAAACGCACACGTAAACGTATTCCTGGCACCCTTTTCTGGTGTCAATATATTTTCTATACGTAATTTAGTATTTAACATTTAATCTTTTTCTGTCTCTGTGTTGCTGCTAAACGATTATTCTCTTGTCCTAGATTTGTCAGTAATTATAGAATCGGTGAATGACTCCAATTTTAAAACGGATAATAAAATAATACTGCGAAAAGCTACGCGTCTTTACTGGACAACAATGTAGTAACTCGCTCCTCGTTGGTCCGTGAACGCCAGACCATTGTTGATGGACGTTCTGGACGGCTTCGAGGCTTCCACGAAAAAAATGTGGCAACAATCATGACGTCATGTATTGTTGAGGCATTGTTAGGGGATTGTTGCCTCATTGTTACAAATGGTCATTTTTCGTTAATTTCGGTCATTTAGGACCCAGTTGGGACTTTAAAAACACGCCTACACAAAGAACGGATTAATTTGCTCTTTTTTGACAAACTTCTCATATTTGTAGCCTTCTACTTTCAGAGGAGAAGACGAACTAACCCAACCAACCAAGCATAAATTGAATCTTTTTAATGAGGAGGGATAATTTGTTGCTGGAGCAACATGATTGGCAAGGACCCAGGGGGTCGCGACTGCCAGCATAAAAAGGGGACAGAAGTAAAATTATGAAGTTAAAAGAAAGATGGGAAGGTGTGACAAAGAGTAATGAATGGATTTATTTAAGTGTAAAGCAAAAATTAAAAGCATGCATACAAGTTAAACAAAAAAAAACAAGTTAAAAAAATTGCATGGCCAAATGAAATGGAATAGGGAGGATGGGTAGGGTCACGACTGCCTTACCACCAAGGTTAGACCTACCAGGAACACAAAGATCCCCGATGGCATCGCCAGACGTGAAGGAAAGGTAGGGTAGGGGAGATGGCACACTATCACTAATCTACACTATCACTAATTAAGTTAAAACATTTTTTTAAATATCGACGTCACCACATTAAATATAAAGGAAAATTGAAAATTAGCCAACAGCGAAAATCATACACTAGAAATAACTTAGTTCAGTAATCCACCTTTATGCACTTACGTTTCATCGGACTGGCGTGACTCGGATTCGAACCGGCTACCCAGTTCGTTCCCAGATCACTTGCATAGCGCCTTAATCGCTATGGCAACATCCTCCACTGGCATAAAGATAACTCACTGAACCCGTTATTAAGGTCACAACCGAGACTAGGGCTCCATTCGACCGAAATTCACTCGGCCGTAGATAATGGAGAGGGAAGACAAGTCATACACTCACAAGGCTCAATAAAAGAGAAATACATTTTTGTTTAAACCACATTAAATAGGCAAATAAAAAATTAAGAATAAAAGTTCCATAAAAATAATAATAAAGAAACTGATTTAACACCACCAGAGTTGTAACAATATTATTAAGACCATTGTAATTAAATGTAATGGGCATAAGACGGATTCAGCGGTCTACTTTCACCCAGCTCAGAATAAAAGCAATACAGAATAATAGTACTACATTAAAATTATATAAAACAAAAGAGGAACGCACGCACATAAAAAATACTGTTCAACGAACAGTGGTCAGATTAAAAAAAAATAGTAAAATAAGAAAATATGAATATAAATATATTATAATCTGGAATGCAGCAGTTGGTAGGCCCATTACCCCCTTCGACACAAATACTCAGTTAGTTCTAATTTGAATATACGATTTTTGAAAACAGTGACCGATGGAGCCGATACAATGTTTGAGGGTAGTTGATTCCAGCAGTTAACAACACGGTTACAGAAAAAATATTTGCGTCAATCGGACTTGCTTATATTTACCCTTAGTTTCAATGAGTGATCTCTTGTCTGTTCGCAGCCACGGACAGAAAAGAATCGATTTGGGTCGACATCATATAAGTTGTGGAGGAGGAAGTAGGTCAAGGCAAAATCAATAACGAGTCTACACAATTCAAGTAACGGAAGATTAAGGGCCATTAGGCGTTTCCTATACGATTTATTATACATGCCAAGGATCAACTTAGTAAAACGCCACTGTACCGATTCAAGGTGGTTTATATCTTTCAGCAAGTGCGGAGACCAAATTGGTGAGGCGAATTCCAAGATAGGTCGAACATATACCTTGAAAGCTTTTACAAGCATGAAAGCATCCTGTGATTTGAAGCAGCGTCTAATCATAATAGAACGAATTCTGGCAGACTTCACAATGGTATTTATGTGGTGGGAGACCTTAAGGTCATGAGAAAGAATAACTCCCAAATCCTTAACTGTGCTGACACTATCAAGGCGGTTATTGGTAATAGAAACCAAATGCTCAAATGCTGATATCTTCTGCCCAGATGTAGAACGTTACATTTATTAATGGAAATTGGTAGCTGCCAGTTTTCGCACCAGTCCTCCACATCATCAATTGCACTGCAAAGAGTACTGTAATTCGTAGTCCTTAAGGACTTTGTAAAGTTTGATATCATCAGCAGATTTAGGGAGAGATACTTCATCGGTACAGTGAAGATCGTTGACGTAAATCAGAAATAAAACTGGTCCCTGGACTGAGCCCTGAGGTACTCCACTGACAACAGGAATGAGGCAAGACTTGGAGTAACCCACACTGACTGACTATGTACGGAAGGAAAGGAAATTTCTTACCCAACCCAAGACATCGCCTTTGAGTCCGTATTGGTTAAAAGTTTGGAAAATAATTTGGTGTGTACAAGAAAATCGAATGCCTTGGCAAAATCGATGAAAATCACGTCAACAGATGGACCTGAATCTAATGAACGCGTCCAATCGTCCATGCATTGAAGTAGCTGAAGAGTAGTGCTTCTTCCAGGGAGGAAATCAAATTGGTCCTTGGATAAGATCCCATGGTCAGTTAGGTGTTTGAACATGCGGTCACGAATAATTTTCTCATGGATTTTGCATGGAACGCTGGTGAGTGATGTAGGCCTGTGGTTCCATGGATTAGCTGCATCCCTTTTTTTGTAAATTGCAATAACTCGGGTTGTTTTCCAGTAAATAGGGAGAGTGCCGGTGGATAGAAAGAGTTTAAAAATCATCTCTAGAGGCAAACAAAGTTCATTTTTTAGTTCTTTGTACAAATGGGCGGGATAGCCATCGGGTCCAATGGCATGACTTGTTTTGAGAGAACAAAGGATTGAAAGGATAGTAGAGCGGAAAAAATGAACATAGTCACACTGGGGGTTATAAGTGTTCAGAGACTGCAGCACAGGAATGTTCCCATTATCCACAACAAAGTTACTCGCAAATGCCAAATTAAAAACATTCGCCTTGTCTTTATCAGTCAGTATCAGTTTTGTTATCAACTTTTAAAGGTGGAATAGGGCGAACTGCTCCAGTATGTGACCTAACGTAATTAAACAGAGAACAGAGAACCGTCATTCAAAAGCTTGCGCTCCCGTTCCAACTCGTACTCTTTAGTCATTTTAGTCAATTCCTTGCAGCAGGCATTATAAGTGTTCCTATCATCAATGTTTCTATAGTTTTGAATTTTTGCTATAGTTTAAGCTTATACGATACTGCAGTTTACAGATGTGCTTGGGAACCTGCGCAGATTTTGGCCTCCTAACAATAGAAGTGCAATGTAAAACTGCATTATTGATGATTCTCATGAATGTTTTCCACATTTCATCAATGTCATCATAACCTCCCAAAACAGTTGACCAGTTGATATCACCAAGGACAGCCCTCAATCTGTCAAAGTGTATATGTTTCGCGACAACGTGCGTTGCAGGTGAGTTACTGCTTTTAAAATCAAAACAAAAAGATACCATTTGGTGGTCGCTGCCGTCACTTCCACTAAAACGGTCCAGGTCGTTAATGTTATAGACAACACGATCCTCGTCAACCAAAATTAAATCCAATGTTGCATCTCCACGTGGGTTCTTACACCAACTGCCACAGACTCAGCTCAGAAACACAACTGAGAAAACACCATGTTTATGGACGGTTGCTGTAAAACTAACCCAGTCAATAGTAATCATGTTAAAATCATCTAAGATTACGTTTGGCTTTTTGCAAAAATACACTTTAAAGAAATCACACATGGCAACAATCTGCAACTCGTTATAGCCATCAGGTAGGTACCCAAGTATAATTCTTAACTGGTCTGGACCAATATCAACACATAAGCCTTCCACATTGGTTGATGAGTGTAAAAAGCAATGTGTTTTCGTACCAAGATGATAATACCACCACCTCTTGATCCACGATCACGACAGAATGATAATGGTAAAGTCCAGGTCCCTAATCAACATTGAATCAGGAATGGTGTCGTTTAGCCAGCTCTCAGTCACAAAGATTAAATCAAAGTTGCCGGACAAAAGTAGTAAATGAAGATCAGTTAACTTGTTCATCAGGCTTTGAGCATTAAACAGGACGCAGGAAAGACCATGACAGGCTATAGGTGTGGGCAAATCCAGACGAGTCACATATATTGCAATTGCGATACAGTCTGGAAGCATACCAATTTGTATAAGACAAACATGATGTCCGTTACATCTCGCTAGTTTTCTATCACAGAATTATGAAATTTAAATCGTGGTTGGAATTCATACTAGCAATCAAGCATTGTTTTCCTAAGACAGACAGGTGTAAACCATCTGGTGAAAGTTGCCTTGGATTTTCAATGATCTGGTTCCAGAGGGAGATGTAACGAAGGCCAAGAGATTTACATAGATTCATAATGTGGCCGTCACACGTGACTAGTACATGGTTTATGTTATCAGATCGTCTTTGCCACAGAGGGAATAAACCAATACTACTTATGGGTGTGTCCAGATTTACATTGTTGGAGCCAACACATAGAATCACTTCAGAAGTGGGAAAGTTCGACTTCAAAATCTGCGGGATTTTTGGGTATCACATGTTCAGTACAGGCTCCTGGAAACGTCCAGGTTTGAGAATTTCTGCTAACTCCATGTTGGGCACGAAGACGTCGAACATGAGAAGCGCCAATAATAAAGGTCGTCCCAGGAGCGTACTGTATAGGATTACGTTTGCAGTGTGTAGAATTGGATGCAGTAGTTTTAGAGTGCGATTTCCCAAATTTGACCGAGTGGGATTCATTTGGTTTAGTAGTTTGACACGGTCATTCCAAGTAGGCCTTGAATCAGAAGTTTCATTTGTTGGAACTGATGGAGGGACGATAGAGGTAGGGCCAACCACATGGCAAGTTAAAGGGGGATTACCCACTTGTGCGGAAACTACTTGTAATCTACTGTCACCCTGTTTTTGAAGTACTGCAGTCACAACAATATCACGGTTATTTAAATCCTTAGTGGTAGAGGAATCCAATACTGGATTAAGTAATTCAGAAATCCGCATTTCTTGTTTCTGCAGCTGATGTTCAACTAGGTTGTTCATGAGAGTCACCTGTTGTAAAAGTAAATTTTCTACTTTGGATTCAAGATTTTTGATAGTGATGTTTACAACCTCGCCGAAAGCATCCAAAAAAGACATGACTTTGTCCGTAAAACTGGCTGGAGGATCGTTATTTGGTGGCTCGAAAGTAGGTGCAGGTAAAGTTTGGTTGGCATGGAGAAAATCACGAATAACAGCGCGTGTCCCGTCCCGAACAGCCTCACGTATGGTAATCACAGAATTGGCGAGCACAGTACTGATGGTGTCAAGCTTGGTGTTATTTATTGGTTGGACAAATCGGATTCTAATCTGGTAATTTGCAAGACACCATGAACGACCTGGAATGGTTTGCCTCCACAGTTGGAAACGCAGACTTACTTAGGTTTAGGCTTGTGGAAGCATCAGCCATCGCTGTGGATTTGTCTATGATATCGTCCAACAGACAGGAACCAGATGCGGCAGTAACCAAGCATTTCCTCCTGGTGATTCGTTTCCTTTGAGGTGGTTTACTTGCACAAATTCGGCAGTGTGGAAAGCGTCGCAGCCGAGAACATACGTAACCCAATGGAGTGCTAGTCAAAGCCATACTGCATCGTTTTTGATCACAAGTAAAATTGTAAAAATAAAAAAAACATAAAATAAAAAATTTAAAAATTACTAAATACTAATCTAAGGTTTGACCTCAACCTCCCATGTTACAGCCGACATTTTGATGCTTAATTTCTCTGATGTCTTTCAATATTTTCCTCTAAAATTTAGTATACAAGCTTTATTGGACTTGCTGAACGTGTGTACCAACTTTTATTAATTTCCGATTTGTCACATCGCAGATCTGGACTTGAGCTGGAATCGTGATTTTCATTTTTGGCTTGTTGGACTTCTTGTTGGCACGACACGTTTCTTCTACGCTCTCTGCAGATCAAACTATTTGTCCTCTAATGCTGATTCTTAGCTCCTTTTACAGGTATTTCTCTTTAGATGTGCCCTTTCCATAAGGCCTTTTGTAATAGGTTCAGGGGTTAGGGAGCTCTAAACGACCAGATTGATTGTTTTTTATTGTTTTAAACATTCTTATTATGCAACAATGCTAATCAACAAACGTCAGGAGCAAGACGTAGACCGAAGATAAAAAGGTTGGTTTCCATACCTAGACACACGCTAGTGTGTCGCCGCCAAGTAACAGTAGATCATCCCATTGTAGACATCCGATTGTTAAAAATTGATTGTTAATGATAAAAAGGCGGCTCACTAGCAGACATGTGTCTGTTAACTGTAAGCAACTGAAAGCATATTTTGGCATGTTGAGGATAAATCCCAATGCGACAGAAATGTTTCAAATTGTGGAAAATGTAAGGGGAAGGGCCAGAGATTAAGAAAAACTAAAATTTAAAGGATGAGTGTCCACCAATCATAGAGAAAAAGATGCGTCAATAACGTTGTTTTATGTTACTGTCTAGTTAGCTAGCTAATAAGATTTTTCCCATGTTAAATCCCATAGACTTTTTGCTCATGGCTAGCGCAAAATTGCGAAGGCCTACGTACCTGAATTTTTGCACACGGATGCTTGATGATCTGAGGATGGTCCTTTTGTTGGTTTGGGGGTTGTAGGGGTCAGGACAAATGCGTGGGAGGGTTTTGAAATTTGCCACCGGCGAATTTAAATTTCGTTTCTTTTCCAAGTTGCAACCAAAGATTTTAAGCAACAATGGCTTGAACAATCAAGACCGGTCCTTCGATTTATTGTAAAAGCCTGGACGAACTAAAAACTGAACTGTAACGAAGGACAAAATAAAGAAACATTAACGTTGCGTGGATTGCGTAAGAATAAAGGGATGCACGTTAGCTGATGGTTACGCAACAATACGAGCATACACGACCTAATGGTTTTTTTTTGTTAATAACCACCAAAAAAATGCTTCGCCTTCTGCTGTTTTAGTAACAGCTACCTTCGGGGGTTTCTGCTTGACTAAATGTGAAATAAATCTTGAAAAATTAAGGGGAAGTTGCAGGGATAAACAAAACAACTGAAGGGGATGCGCTGATTGAGTGAGCGAAGCGAACGAAATCAGCGATTGTTAGTCAGTGTGTGCAAAAATGAGATTGAAGCATCCTATACAGACGGTGTAACCTTATGTACGTTCACAGTCCTATGAAAGTTGTGATATCCACCCAAAACCAAAACTGGTAGAAAAACCCGCCAAGTTTCCAAAAACGGTCGGCCTTTGAAGGTAGTGATATCATTCCACCAGGAAGAGGCCAAGGTTAATCCTATTAGCCAAGTTAATCGCACCGAATAATACTTTGGACGTTAAATGAAAACTTGAAGATTGCTACCGCTAGTAGCAATCTTCTAGTTTTCATTTAACTTTCGAACTATTAGTAGGTGCGATTAACTTGGCTAATAGGATTAACCTTGGCGGCCTCTTCCTGGTGGAATGATATCACTACCTTCAAAGGCTGACCGTTTTTGGAAACTTGGCGGGTTTTTCTACCAGTTTTGGTTTTGGGTGGATTGATTTGTACAATCCGTAATTGATAAAGATACAAAGCATTAAAACTAGCTAATATAAACTGCATGGTACGCCAAAATAGCACGAATTAGTAAACAGAAACGAACTCGTTTGATGCGTAAGGTAAGGTGTAACCGGCATACATGATCGGCAACGTGCCACTCACGAAGCATCCACTTCGTAGTGCACTTGCCTCAATCATGGCGGCTTGCCAGGCTTCTAATTACTGCAGACTCAGGAAGTAGACAACTGCCAACCTCCAGGTAGAGACACGAGTCCACTGGCAAACCCAGTTGGAACCGGATCGAACCTGTTCGCCAGTAGCCTCAGGCAAGAGCCCATTGTTCTCCACGGCATAAAAGAAGCCTGGAGACAAAGGCTCGAGTGAGTTAGTGTGTGGGATCTGACTGAAAGGTTGGATCCCTGACTACGAGGTGCAGCAGAAGGATAAATTCTGCTGATAGCCTAACATGCAAACGCTATGTGCATAGTCCCCTAGCTATGCAGTAACGAGTGAATTAGGATCGAGCATTGTGCCTTGTGAATAATCGTCCATATCCTTAGCGACCTTACATATTTTGGGGGCCTACGGGATTACCTAAACCTTCTGGATAGGAAATTCATGTTTTCCAAACCTTCGGGATGGAAAAAAGCATGGAAAATCTCTGGCGCTCATTGGTAGCCTTGCCATTGGGATTCGAGTCCGACATTTTTTTTTAAAAATGCTTTCGATTCGGTAAGAAGTTCCAATAAGGTGAGCAGACCAAATTTTGGGAAGGTTTTGTCTCCGGGTCCAACCTGTGTACGCGTTGTTGGTAACCTGTCGTAAAACCGCAATTTCTTGGTGACTAAACTAACGTCCCAATAATATTGACCACTTTCTTTTCCATTTTGTTGGGCATTTGAAAATTAAAGTAAAACAGTAGCAATGAAGGTTGCATTGTGTGGCTTGGCGAAGCACACGTTGTAAGATAAATTACGAATTTTGGAGGTGACTGAGGACTCATCCAGTTTAATTACTGTTGAGTATCCAAGGAAACCACTTTGCTTCTTACACTAACGAGAGCCAGCTAGTGTGAATAGCAAAAATCCCGTTCTTTTCTGCGGAAAATAACGTAAAACACGGTAGTATCTGTGAATGCAGTCTGTTTCACGGAGGCGATATTTTTTTTTATTAGGCCTAAAAACCGCTAAAATAAAATTACCGTTTTTCTTCGGAAAATAAAGTCACTACAATTATTGCAGTGGTGGAATGATTGCAAAAGCATTTCGCGACAATATAATTGTAAAGCTTAAAATTGTGAAGGTGCACATTTTAACGAGTTGAAAGTTGAGATTCCCTTAGTGAGCTAACGAAGCACTCATTATTTAAGGTCTCAAATTACTAGTAAACTTGTAGATTTGGCGACTGTTTAGTGGGGGAGCCAAATGTATCAAAATTTGAAGTTCGTGTGTTGCTTCATGAAGCAAATATGTGGGTGGTGTCAAAATGGTTGGTAGTGTGTGTAAAAATCAAATTTCGATGGTGGGTGGCTCGTAACCCTGGCATACTGGCTCCTCAGGCAAAAATCCAAAATTGCCATCGCTAAATCAGGTTTTATAAGGGAGTGGCAACTGTACGAGAAACAATGCATTACAAACCTTCGCAATCTGTCTTCCATCCAACGCTTGGCCGACGTCAACAACGTCAACATGGCGCCAACCAACATCCGGTGCTCGTCTAAATAAGATCTGATGATATTCGTGAATTGTTGTTTTTATTTGAAATTGCTGTCATGCTCTTTGTAGGGGGTATTCTAAAATGTGTATATCATTTTAGAATACACATCCCATAATTCATCATTCTGTCGTAATTGTGCGATTTAGGTAAACACGTATTGAGCAGGTTATCAAAAATGTGAAAACATTGTATATCTTAAAAATGATGCAAAAATCAATTTCTAAAATCGAACTGCTTTTAGAAACTTTGTGCAAACTTTATCCTGTGCTAGGATAAATTTGCAAAGAGTATCACAGTGTAACTGTAGCTATGCGTGTTTTTCCCTACTCGTTGGACTTGTGCTTCTCGAACATTGTGTCAGAGATACTAGACTTATAGAGATGCGAAACGACCAATCTCCGACAATGCTAGGGTGCGACACGCCTGTAAGCGGGCGTAACGCCGGCTGTCTACTAACGCCATCTAGTGATAATCCTGGGCTGCGCCAACGATAACGTACACAAGCACAGAAGAGAGCTCTTCTCTAGAGAGAAAATGTTGCTAGGAAAGCTGTGTATTCAGATTAAAAATTAGCCAAGTTACAAATTTAAATGCGAAATATGTTGCATTTTTAGAATACAAAGGTATCATTTACGAAAAGCGCCAGAATACTTTATTTAAATTTCTCTCTGCCAAGCATAAAATTATTGAACCTCTAAATTTTTTTTT
>JAHWFP010110844.1:4504-15021 GCA_023313725.1 Lithobius niger
ACACAGCAAGCCCAAACTAGGCCAAGTTTTGGTAGTAATGTTTAGGTACATAGCAAGCCCAAACTAGGCCAAGTTTTGGTAGTAATTTTTAGGTACACAGCAAGCCCAAACTAGGCCAAGTTTGGTTTAGGAAGCCATTTAGAAATCTAGACCTACATCCCAATAACCCACGTTGACCTATTGACCAAATCTGGCCCGTGATCCAATTACCCACTTTGACCTACTGACCAAATTTAACCCATGGTCCACTTTAACCACCTGACCAAATTTGACCCATGACCCATTGACTCATTTTAACTTACTGATCCAATGTTACCCATGATCTAATGACCCACTTATACCCACTGACCCAATTTTACCCACGACATAATGGCCTGCTTTGACCTACTAACCCAATCTTACCGTCGCTCTACTGACCAAATTTGACCCACACACAAAAAATGACCGACTGACCCCATACACAGACTGATTTTTCCAACGTCTGGTTTCAGAAATACGGAGTAGGAAAATATACAGTCAAACATATAAACTGAGGCTTATAAGGACGTTTTCTGGCTTCTACGCTAAAACACACAAGTCATCTGGTATACACTCCCTTCCCCAACCACACCCCAACCCCCACCCCCTAGCAAAAACAAGTAGAAAATAACCCTGCAAGTATTTTGTACGATTTCCCATTCAATTTTAAAATCTCATTCTGCCGTTTAAATGTATCATCCCTCGCAGCTAGAAGGCTTGATATGAAATGCGTACCGTCGACAGATTAAAGTTACGATGTAGGGTATGTAAGTTGAATTTCCAGTTAAATGTTTTAATTCATCGACTAAGAATCAACTGAATATTCTGTGGTTTTTGGGGCGGTGTTTTATACAATAGCCAGTTTAGACGAACACGAAAGATGAGTCATGGGTATGTTGGGTCACTGGGTCAAGTTGGGGGTCATGGGTCAAAATTGATTAGTCAGTCGTGGGGTCACTTGGGACTTAGGTCGAGAAATAAATGGGTTGTGGGTCAAACTTTTTTTTTTCACTCATCCCATCTCTGCTGCCAGTGCACAATTTGTGTGAGGGCTGGGAAAAGGACGTTCACCTCCCCGGCTCCCACATTTCAGCTGTGGTGCGCACCACCCCCAAAATTTCAGATACCAACCGATTCGCCGAAATACAATTTTACACGCCGCCATCACCATGACAATAAAAACACTTATATTTTATAAGTAAACAAGCATACAAACTTCCGCAGAAATGGGTAAACAAATTCTGTTCGTTTGTGTTTTATGGTTTACTGGCATTCCATCGTAAAGAATATTTATCTCACACCCCTCCTCCCCGATCCCTCCCTTCCACAATCCACATTGTTAATACCGTAAGCAAGCCAGGACTAACGGCGACATCAAGGTCGATCTGATCGGCTCTTGTGTTCCTACGTCATCTGCTTCGGCCAATCAAAATGGGCGATTGCCTAATAGCTCGCGTCTGACAAAGGAAAATGAGCGCCATCTTATACCATAATTGGAATTCACGAGGGGAGAAGTTCAGAGACCGCACTGCAAGAATGAGAAAATAGCTCGCGCCTGCTCGTTCATGCCATAATTGGAATCCACGAGGGTGAAGTGCAAGGCCAACTGAGATTGGATAGCTGCACTCAGCGGTGTAGCGAAAGAAGTGGAAGACCAGAGGGAGAAGTGGGAAAAATGGTTGACCCATCCGTCCTCCCACACGTAGTGAAGGATGTTGCCCACTGCAATTGTCCACCAAGGCGGGGGGGGGGGGAGGGAGAAGAGGATCGGGTGGAAGGAGTCTGGGGGAAATAGAGGGTGAGACTTGAGGCACCATTTACCAAGCCTAGTGGTTGAAAATTTCGCATCCCTTCAAAAATGTGCGTAAGCGGCAAGAAGTCGAAATGATGAAAAAAACGAGTTTTCAGTAGGGTTCCCAGGGAACCCGAGAGAAGTGAGCCAAGCACAGCCGACTGGTCAGAGTCTCTGTCTATAGTTGTTAAAAAGGACCGTTATTTTTACTCTCCAATCTCCAGTCGTGGACCGTTTTTATTTCTACATCACATTTTTTTTTGTAACCTCTGCTCATCAAAGACCTGAGGGCAGAAGTTCCTCATAGGTGACTCATTAAACAATACGGACCGTACCTTTGCAGACTTACAAAGAACGGGAAACCAATTGCCAGTTCTTTGTTCTGACATTTACGGTTTTATTTTTCACCAGTGAAGCCAAGAGGATTCGAGATGGAATAGCTTTGCCGAATTGGAACTTCAAAAAAAAAAGCGTCCGCTCTGCACAATACGTCCTGGTAATAAATGGTGATCAATGATAGCCCACACTATCGCCACGTCCGTCTGCTTGACCAAGGTTCTACTACAGTACCGGCCCGACCTTGGATGAAAATAGCATATACGCGACTGGGTTGGACAACATGGCTGCTGAAAACGCCAATGACGCGATTGATTCGTGTTGTTGCCGCTTTCTGTCAACCGAGGTCGACAAAAGATTCTTCAGTACAAAAGAATGCTGCGGCTCTTCATTTGAAACAATTTCTGGGCAAACGAACAGGTCGCTATTAACTGAAGAACTACCTGCAGTCGAGGAATTTAATAGCTTTGTGGCAAAAGGCTATACGGAAATTAATTTATTTTGTCCGTGTAAGCTATTTTCCGAGTGATTACTGGGATTAAGTTAGTGAATTACTGAGCATTTTTGTCAGTTGCTACTACTTGGCAGTAGATGGCGGGAAACACCGTACAAAAAATCACCGATACGATTTGCTTGGCTAATTCCAAAACAGTCCTCGAAGAAATGTAGCAGCCATTTTGTCTACCCCTCCTAATGTCGTTGTGGGTTGGGCCGGATGGTTTACTGACCATGGGTTTGACTTTAGTTCTCATCGCTCGACCTATAAATAGGCTGAGTAGAAGAAACGTGAGTAAACGATGACGAGAGTAGGGGACGAGAGGGACAATTTAGCTGGAAAAACCCAAGCGGAAATCCAAAAACTGTTGTGTACATTATTCAAAAATAGTCAAATTAAGGGAATACGAGTTAATTCAGAAAGTGCTGTCTTGAGATGACCTGGGATACAAGGTAGTCCTGGGGCATATGTAAGGAAATATTGCTCCGTGGGATTTTTCGTGATGAAATTTAATAACCACCTGGAATACATTTCTTGTACGCTCCACAGTCATGCCTTACCAGGTGTTTTGCTTGAATTTGTGGCAGAAGGCCTGCGTGACATCATAAATCCAAGATGGCGGCCGCTCTGGACATATACGGGAATAATCGGTCGTAACTCCTTTCAGGGTTGCCCAAAGGCAATTTTGTACTGAACCTTTTATGTTCGCAATAAAATTCTGAACAAAAAAGGTTATTACGAATTTCGTGATATCGCCTACCGTTTTGGAGATATAACCGAAATCTTGTATATTTAACGCTTTTCAAGAGCACTAATGTTGTAAAATAACATTTATTACCCATATACACAATTAAAAGTTATTACTTATATCACTGGCCAACTTCAATTTTTAAAGTTCGACACTCAAAAGCAAGCTGTTCTCGCCAACACAATTCAAATCTATTACAAAATTGTATAGATTTCCAACACAAATTTAAAGGTCTTCATCACAATCCTCTTCATCTGTGAGTCATTGTTTGTCGATGACTTCGGCCTGCGCTTTCGGGCAGCTCGCAGCTGGAATTAACAAAGTCCAAACCTGGGCGGTCGGTAATGGGGTCCGTTTTTCTCCGGACAAGACTGTGTGCGTCCACTTTTGCTGCCAACGAACACTGCACCCAGATCACCCAAATTCCTGTTGTCCCACATGGACGTTTCCTGGGTCTGGTGTTCGATTCCAGGTTATCTTAGCTTTCACATTTGCGCCAACTTAAAGACAAGGCTTTGCAGGCGCATAACATCTTGTGAGTTCTGTCGGGCTCTTCATGGGGTGCCGATCGCACTGCCATGTTGCGCCTCTACCGAGCCCTTGTCCGCAGCAAACTTGATTATGCGTGCATGGTCTATGGTTCGGCTAGTGACTCGACTCTCCAGATGTTGGATACTGTGCATCACAGTGGCCTGCGTCTGGGTTCTTGGGCATATCGAACGTCTCCAGTGGTCAGCCTCTATGCTGAGGCCTCGGAGCCACCTTTGGCCATTCGTCGGCGACAGCTTGCCATTCAGTATGCTATGCGATTGCGTGCTGTGCAATCCAGTCCTGCATGGTCCGTGGTTTTTGGGCCAGACTTGCGAGTCGGTAGACGCATGATGGGTAAGGGTGATTTCCGCAATAGGCTCCAGCAGTCCTGTCAGGAAATAACTTTGAAGTACCCTGAGTCTTGAGGGATGCCAGGCCAGTGGCCCCTTGGCTTGTCACAAGTAGCATTTTCATTTTCGCTATGGCGTCCCTCCCGAAGGGTTCCACTCTACCAGCAAGGTACTTGCAGGAGTTCCGGAGGCTGTGTTCTCAGTACGCCGGTTATCTGCGGTTGTTTACTGATGGGTCGAAGTCAGATGTTGGCGTGGCATGTGCTTGTGTGTGTAAGGGAGTAACTGTTGTCCATCACCTTCCATCAGGCTATTCTGTGCTTTCTGCAGAACTATTGGCTCTTGGATTGGCGGTGGAATGGATCCTTGACCTCCAGGGCATGCATTTCATTATCTTTGGTGATTCCATGTGTGCCGTGGAGTCCTTGGCGAATTACAATCCCCGGAACCCCTTGACACAACGTGTCCAAGCTTTGCTTTCCCGCTTGCCTGGCCAGCGGAAAACCGTGCTTTTCTGCTGGATCCCGGGCCATGTTGGGCTAGGAGGGAATGAGCAAGCTGATTCTGCAGCGAAAGGGGCCATTTGTGGCCCTCTTGGAAGGGATCTCAGCCTTGTTCCCTCGGACGCCTTTCCAACTCTGTGTCTGAGGTTACACGCTTTTTGGCAAACCTTGTGGGACAGACAGGACGGTAATAAATTACGACCTATTAAAGGCACTGTCGAGGAATGGCAATCTGCTTGTTGCCGCAGTCGCTGTGAAGAGGTTGTGTTGGCCCGTTTGCGCATTGGTCACACCCGACTTACTCACTGTTTCCTTTTGTGGGGGGTTGACCCTCCTGAATGTTATTGGTGTCGTCAGCCACTTACGGTCCGGCACTTCCTTGTTGATTGTCGTCATCTTGATGGTGTTCGTCATCGTTTCCATCTTCCGCATGACATTGCGCGTCAATTGAGCGATAAGTCTGTCCTCCTGTCCGGTGTTTTTCAATTTTAGCAGGAGGTACAGATGTATGACAAGATTTAGATTAGGGGGTGGAATAATATCTCTGTAATGTGTGGTGCTGTGGCAACCCGGACCACTGCACTGTGACTGAGGTTGGTGCTAATGACGAAGTTGTCGACGCGCCATTAAGCCTCAATTTCCCTAATTCATTAGTACACCCAGACACAGAAAAGACGCATACTTGTGTTTTACTGAAAGTTAAAAAACAGTTTCACTGAGAAGTCGGCATTCAGTACGCAAGCTACCCCCTGCTGCAAGGTAATCTCCGTGATTGTTTCCATCAACTTGGAAACAATTCATGTCGGCACTACGCACCATCAAACTGTTGCAACTAATTTTCCTTCATTTGCTCACGCATGCAAAGATTGTCGCCGCCCACTTTAAAACAATTAAACTTCGCTGTCCAATTCTCCATCTACGAAAGATATGCGCCTTCCCATCGTATCAGGATGCCAATTTCGAAGCTCATTAGGGGGCCTCGAAATGAACAACAAATCGTCGTTTTGTTTAAAGTTGTCCGTTCTTAGCTGAAACACGGATGGTTTTTTTTTTTAGCTCAACTATGAAAGTCCAACAGTCAAAACCTATAGCCCGCCTACAATGCCACAATCACGTGACCAGGCATTGTTTGCAAGGTAGCAATGATTCAACGGTTCGGTAGGTGATGTGCCATGTCGTTTTTCCCCCGGTTTTCCCACACCCCTGCACGGTACATTGGTTGTAGTTGTATTCGTCCAATTCTGTGGTATCCTAGCATTGTAGCGGGGGTCTGTGTTATAGCGTAAGTAGCAGTTTAATATGAGCGAATAGCGTACAGGCTTCTTAGACTCAATAAAGAAAAGAAAAAAAAAAGATGATTCGCGACGTGCATCTCAATTGTAGTCAACTTTAAAGCGATTGTTGCACGTGTTTTTACAGTAATTGATTTTCACTCCCTTCCTAACTTTTGCCGCAATGAATATTATTAGTAGATTACTAAACACAAGAAGTATTTATAATGAAACTCCGAAACGGTAGGAGATATCACGAAATTCTTAATAACCTTTTTTGCTCAGAATTTTATTGCGAATATAAAACGTTCAGCACAAAATTCTGTTTGGGCAACCCTGAAAGGAGTTACGACCGATTATTCCCTTATATGTCCGGAGCGGCCGCCATCTTTGATTTATGACGTCACACAGGCCTTCTGCCACAAATTCAAGCAAAACACCTGGTAAGGCATGACTGCAGAGCATATGAGGAATGTATTCCAGGTGGTCATTCAATTTCATCACGAAAAATCCCACGGCATCACATATGTCCCTGGACTAAGGGCTGCATAGTGTAAAAGCGGTTGCCCTCTTGCACCAATTGTGTTAAGAAACTGTCGACCCTGCTTGGTCAAATTCGGGCAAGGAAACTGATCTCACCCAACAAAACGGCTTTGGATACTTTTCTACAAACAGCACCGGTGGTGCAAAAGGAGTCAAATCAATATAAATTAAGTGTTAGTGATATACCATCATCTTCGTAATGTGATCTAAGGTTATAAAAGTATTGAATCTACGCTTTCAATAAGTAAGTAATTTTTATTATTCAGAGTAATTTTAATATTATTATATAGTGTTATATTATTATTATTATTATCATACACGGCGATAGCCGTGTATATATATGATTGAAGTCCTCTCTCCAGCAAAACTAAAACTATTAATTTCTCCGTTTCTATTCAATATATTTCGGCCAAACTTGGCCAGATGGTAGATAGCAACGTTTCCAAACTTTGCACCAACTTTTATGCAATTCCGTGCAAGAGTAAACGTAGGAAGCCACACGTAAATTTCAAAACTGTTCACTTCTTCTTGTTGTTTTTGTTGTTCTTCTTAATGGCTGACACGGTTTCAGAAAAAATTACTGCACCTACCTAAAATCTGTAACATGGTCTGAGCCAGAAGTTTTCCTGGGCTTCAACCTTACAGGGACCACTTTTTCAATTGGTCGATCCATTCCGGAGTTACGGGACCCTAATATGCTCCAGGCCAACTATTCTGGCACGTGATGGTCTCCACCTCACTAGACTAGGCAAACACATTCTTCTTAAGAAAATTAACCAACTACTTGCGCCCTTGGAAAACCAACTCCTCTAAAAGGGAGTAGTCCCGCTTGCCCCACTCACGACTGTTCCCAGCAAACTATGCAACCAGTCTCCCCTACAAACAGACTACTGCCTCCTACCACTTTAGCCACCTCTGATTTAAAGTGTCTGCTTCTGAATGCTAAGAGTATTTTAAAAATCTTACCATTTTTTCACGCTTTGCTGGCGCAAAACTTTTATGATTTGTATTTTGTTACTGAAACTTGGTTGGGTGTGGGGGACGCTGATGCTACTGTTCTCGGGGGATATCCAGTCGACATTATTCGCCATGACCGTAGTTCACACGCTGGAGGCATTATGGTGGTCCATAAGCGAAACCTTCCGACCGCACTGGTGCACCTTTCTGCTGAGTCAGAATCTTTCTGTGTCATTATCCCAAATTTTAACATTCAGTTTATTTTGGCCTATTTACCTAACAGTTATTCACTTATCTAAATTGAAAATCTTTCTAAATTTATCCTGATTTCCTTTAATACAAAGCGTAATAACATTCTTTTAGGTGATTTTAATCTTTCCTCCGTCGACTGGCAGACTGGCCTCTCTTCTCACAAACCCCACCGTGACTTCTTAAGCAGTATTGCCCCACTGGCTTTCACGCAGTTGGTTGATTTTCCGACTCGAGGATCTAATATTTTAGACTTGGTTTTTACGACTGAGAACAGGCTTATTTACGGTCTTACTTCCATTCCAAACTTAGGTACTAGTGACCATAGCGCTGTTGAGTTTTCTATTAACAACACCAGCACCCTTGTAAATCAGCCCCTTAAGCGACGTGCACCCATCAACTTTGAAAAGTTAAGATTACGGTTATCAAACTTAAATTGGCCCTCTATTTTTTTGGGGAATGACTCAAATGTCGATGACCTTTGGACAACCTTCTCAAACAACCTTCAGTTTCATATTGAAGCTTCTAGATACATAGGTCATCCTAACACTCGAGATTCTTCATATTTTCTTCCATCCTTCATCCGAAAGATTGGTGTTAAAAAATTAAAATGTTGGAACCGACTTAAAAAATCAAATTCACCAGCCAACAAACTACTTTACGACAAGATACGACTGGCCTACTCCGATGCTGTAAATTCTTGGCACGCCAGGCGTGAACACCATACTCTAGCCAAAGGTGATCTTAGCTCATTTTTTCGTCTATACCGCACTAAAACACGATCTTCTAGAACTTTTCCACCACTATTAAAAACTGGATGTTATACAACCTCCGACTTAGATAAGTCAAATCTCCTAAATTCTATCTTTATTGCTAACGGTCAAATTGACAACACTTCACAAAATCCAGCTTCATCGACTGTTGTTCCACAAATTCCCACCTTGACCACCCTATCAGAGCTGTCCTTTAACCGTGAAAGCTTACTCTCCGTTATTGCAAATCTAAAATCTAGTCATTCATTGGGCCCAGACGGTTTTTCCGCCTTTTTTTTCAAACAACTTGCTACCGAATTGGTGGACCCCTTGATTTTAATTTTTAATTTTTCTTTCGCAACTGGCACTATCCCATCTTGCTGGAACCAGGCAATTGTTATACCTGTTTTTAAGAAGGGAAATCCATCAGATCCATCAAATTATCGTCCTATTGCCTTGACTTCAGTAGCATGCAAATTGATGGAAACCCATATCCGAGTGGTCTTACTTAAATATTTGACTGAACACTACCTTATTAAATCTGACCAATTCGGGTTTCTGCCAGGACGTTCGACTACACACCAATTACTTCTGTGCTTGGACCGTTGGTCCTCTGCATTGGATATTGGTATCCCATTTGATACAATATATTTCGATTTCTGTAAGGCTTTCGAATCTGTTATTCATTCTAAATTATTAGTAAAACTGGTTAATATTGGCGTTAGTGGCAAACTGTTAACCTGGATTGGTGCTTTTCTGTCAAACCGTTCACAACGTGTTAAAATTGGTGATTCTTATTCCTCATGGGGGAAGCTTTCTAGTGGTGTTCCCCAGGGCTCTGTTCTTGGTCCAATCCTTTTTGTCATATTCTTAAACGAGCTTTCCTTTGACCATACATCTGATAACCGTTTCCACTATAAATTTGCTGATGACCTTAAAGCGGGTTCCCCTATTGTAAATTTAACCGATGGCTTTCATTTATTTGAAGATATCAACTATATCTATAACTGGTCTGTTTTTTGGCAACTGCCTCTCTCCCTGAGTAAATGCTGTACTTTCCATATTGGTGAACAAAACCCTGGCCTCCTTTACTCTATGGCAAATGCCAACCTGAACGTTTTAACAAATATCTGTGACCTTGGGGTTTGGTTCTCAACTAACCTCAAATCCACTTTACACTGTAACAAAATCTCTTCCCTTGCTTTTCGCAGACTAGCGTTACTACGTAAATGTTTTACTTCTAACAACCTAGAAATTAAGACTCGTGCTTTTTGCGTCTTTGTTCGCCCAATTTTAGAGTACGCCAGTCCGGTTTGGTCCCCCCATTTACTTCAGGATATCGATGTCCTGGAGTCGGTTCAACGTTCTTCCACCCGACAACTGCCTGGCCTGAGGTCTCTACCGGCTGACGAACGACTCAAACTTTCCGGCCTTGAGCCTCTGGAGCTGCGTCGCCTTCGGGGTGACCTTATTTTGACATTTCAGATTTTGAAGGGCTGTCTTCCGGTCGACCTTCCTTTTTTCGATTTAGCGGCCCCATCTACGACTCGCGGACACTCTTTAAAACTTTCTCTGCCTAAATTCTCCATGGAGTGTAGGAGATCTTTTTTCGCTGTTCACGTCGTCGGCGTGTGGAACTCCCTCCCTGAGCACGTTGTGTCAGCGCCATCCATACCTATTTTTAAACGACATCTGTCTCTTTGCCCTTTGAACAAGTTTCTGAAACGAACTTACTAACTCTTAGGGCCAGTGTAAGAGGCATGCCCTTCTGTGTCCTTCCCCCACTTGGGGCAAACTGATTATTATAACGATCATGTTGATTGTTTTACATTGTTGTAACCATTGTATTTAGGGAACAATGCCACTCGGCAAACGCCAGATTCATTCTTCGTGCATGTGTTATGTCGTAAACAAGGTACACGGATTACAAACAAAAACGTCAAGTGTGCCGTAAAAAAGGGGTTATATGAT
>JAHWFP010110846.1:950-16360 GCA_023313725.1 Lithobius niger
CCCCCCCCCCCCTCCAACTACTTGATAGCATATCAGCAAAAACACCACCAACATAATATTGGCTCCGCAAAATCGACCATTAACAACGTAACCAACGAAATAAATATTGCTCGGTACAATTCTCCAGTAATCCCCTCAATCAAGTAAGTGTCCCGTGATACAGAACACTTTGGGCTGTATTAGTGTAGCTTAGTAGTAACAGATTTGATCTCTGAATGGAAAATTCATCGCTTCCATTACACCTAATCATTCCATCGTGCAAGCAGTAATTAGATTCTTCCCCCTTCCCCCATCCCCACCCTAAGGAAAAACGATAATACGTAATTAAGAGCAATGGAGCTACTGTAAAAAAGACAAATAATACCGGATGCTGCGACGGGTTCACATTTACTTAATAATGACAAGCATGTAATTTTTAACACTCCTATTTTCACCACAGAGTCTACATTTTCTTGCTAAGAAACGTCAAATGTTTGATTTACATTTCAGAACCTACTGAAAAAGAAACAGAATTTCTTTGAAAGCGATTCAAACAAAAGTTAAATGGACTGTCGAACTCTATAGATTAGCTCTGCCCTCCTGAAGAGTCTATCTTGATTCAAACAAAGAGAAATAATTCGGCGCTTAAGGACGTTAACAAGCACGTTAGCTATAGCTGCAGCACACGGTTCTACGACGGGAGTTTATTTCAAACTATTTTACAAGTTAATTTAAGAGCTTGACGGCGAACCATAGATTCTTGCGGCGGCGTACAACAATGTCCGCAATAACGAGCAAAGCACCTGCTAATCATACAGCAGCTATAACACAAGCCATTGTTGTCGATAGCATGGACGTGGACATTTACTTTTGAACGGGACTGTACTTCTTCTCTCATCGGGTGGTGAATGTTTGGAATGCCCTTCCAACTGAAGTTGTTTTGTCCATTTCTTTGCCTACGTTCAAGAAAAAATTCATAAAACAGACCTCTCCAGTTACGTTAAATGGAGCTAACTACAACACAACAAATTCTTCTTTTTTTATTTACGTTTTGTGTTGTTGTTGTATTTTATTGACTTCAGCCTATGGCTGGTTTTAATCTTTTTAAACTTTTTTGGCAACTCAATAGTGGCCACTATTGTGGCCCTACCGTGTTTTTTGTTCACTTATTGTGATGAACTTTATTATTAGTATAATATTATTGTTATTGCAACAAAGTGTTTTAAATTATCTTTTTTAAATGATGACAATTCTCACTTTGGAGATGCTTTTGTTTTTATTGCTTCTCTAACAAAACTTTCATAAGAATGCTTTTTAACAGTCTCATTTGTTCATCTGCTTTTTATTTTTACTTGGGCCAATCCTACACCTCCCGTGTCCAACACGTTTGGCGATGCTATTGGGGACCTTAGCGTCCCTGGCAGGTCCAACCTTCGTGGTAAGGCATTCGTGTTCCAACACCTTATCCTCTCACCTTCCCATGGCCAATCAATATCATTATATGTGGCGGTCCTCTATTTATAATTTAGGCTGGCTGTTAGTGGTCTTAGGGTCCTTGCCTGACCTTTGCTATCGTGACGAATTGTTATTATTATTATAAATACGACTGTGCTACAGTTTTGGATTCGTTAATAGCCGAATTTAATCTCAAGGGTTACTGCGTCGGAAATTACCAAGAACAACGTAGAATTAATTTTTACTTCAGATTTAAACATCCCGTGAATGAAGACTGTAATTGGCGTACTGAAAACAATTGGCAACAATGCTCCATTCGGACTGAAACCTTTGAAAACCAAGATTTTACGTAAGAACTGTTTACTCGATCTGTACAAGACCGATCCTCCTCTTGGGACTTTTCGGAACGAAGATAAGCAAATGTTTCCGTTCCATGTGCCCCTTCCCGGATGGTTGACAAAACATACGGACAGAGTTTATGAATTGAGTGACCCTTTTATTGTACGATTTTCATTGTTTTATCCGTACATTTCGGCACGTGTAATTAATAGTACATATTACAATATGCATGATTAAACATCAGAGGTTTGAAATATTCGGGTTTGTCTTTGTTGTCATTACAACAGGATGCACGTGTCACGTGGTAAACTAAAGAGGGTGGAGGAAGGAGAGTTCATCATTCACGGATGCGAGGCTCCATTACCCTAGCAACTATTTTTTGTAGGTCCTACAAACTCGGGTAAGAGTTTGGCTATTTTAAAATTAATTTTAAATTCGCTGTACATACCTAATTACTCCAGCCCCTAAATCTGTTTGTTACTGCTATGGGAAGATCAGCCACTTTTTGAAGTCTTAAAGAAAGTCAGCCCGATTCCAGTTCAGTTTCATTTTAATTTCGACAGGGTACTTTACGTTAGTCAACCAGGTAACACAATTTTGGTACTGGACGATGTCTTACATACTTTGCCTGTGAGCCTCCTTATTGACGTAATCCTCAGAGGCAGTCACCGTCATGGGATGTCCGTAATTAACGTGGTTCATAATCTGTTTATGAAAATGCTACGTAAATATCCCTAATTCTCAATATTTTTTCATGTTCAAGTCCAGTCGTGACCAAGGACAAATCAAAGTAATGGCCAGGCAATTAGATGTAAACAAAATTTTTTTATTAAGTGTTTAAAAAGAAGCGACCAAAAACCTTAGTGATTTTCTCTTGATTTACTTACACCCACTGAACCCAGAATCAATAAAATTCCGTTCAAACATATTTTCCATACCCATTACCATTTACCATCCCACCCATGGCTAGAAAATATTTGATTTCATACCATTGTTACAATTACTCCAATCAAAATCAACTTCAAAGAGGGGTAAAAGCGAATTTTGTTAAATTGCTCCGAGATGAGAGAAGTCTTGTTCTTGCATCGTTAAATTTGTTAAAAGGGAATGTACCTTTAACGAAGATTCAAAAAAGAAATTAAAAAAAGTACAAGAAACTGCTAATGCAACTGCCTTCCAAATGCTGTAATGATAAGGAAAAATGTACTCATTTAGTCAATCATCCGACTGGGGGATTTTTGGGTTTGTTACTAACGCCAGTGCTTGGACAGTTAGGGGTTTCTTGAACAGGCGGTGATGTACAAACGAATGCAACTTGTGCCCATTACCGTATCGATCGTCAGAGACAACAGGGTGATTCCATACCCTAGGTCGGCCTTCACCCAACCTCTAAATAGACTGGACTACAGCATTAAAGATAGTCTAGAAGACCAAACCCCCTCGGAATACGGTAAGTCCAAGCTCTACACTCAGCAACTCCAAAGATATCTCGACTTGAACAAAAAGTATGAAGGGGACACGTTGAAAGTATCATTAGCTTCCCCCAGTAGCACCGTGATGGCCACCGTTCGTGCGGCGGCGGGGTGACACCATCTTCGGCCGACCCTCAGGGAGCACCTCTGGAGAAGAGAGTACCTTGGAAGAGAATAGACCGAGTTGGGACATGCAAACGGACTTAGAATTTTTACCTAAGAAGTACAGGGGTCGAACTGAACGATTGTTAAAGTGCGGCAATGTGAAGTAGGATCAATACGGACAGCTAGTACACAAAGGACGAGCGATAACGGGTCAAACGTCGTAGACCTGATACACGGCGCCATCAACAACAACAAGACTGATAGAAGACGAGTCCACAAGGTACCCGGCTGGCAGTACATAAAGGGCTATGTTCCTTACAAGTCATATTTACGACGTTCCAACGTGTTGAGAAGGGCGTCTCCTACCTACACATCTTACGACTGGGATCCAAACCAAGCGAGCGGAACTGACGAAGTAGAGCAAGCGCCGTTGATTGATTTTGAAGAGGAGCCTTAGACGAGTGACTGGGACAAAGATTACTACCGGTATTGATTTAATTTTAAAAGTGTTTATTTCGATCCTAAAAGATGCTGGGAGTTTTGGTGGAGTCCGTAGGCTGTACGATTCTGTGAGTGCTAAGGTGCATAAAGGGGGGGGGGGATGAGGCTTAATGGCGCGTCGACAGCTTGGTCATTAGCGCCAACCTCAGTCACAGTGCAGTGGTCCGGGTTGCCACTGCACCACACATTACAGAGATATTATTCAAACCCCTAACCTAAATCTTGTCATACATCTGTATCTCCTGCAAAAATTGAAAAACACCGGACAGGAAGACAGACTTATCGCCCAATAAGTCACATAAAGTTACATTAAAAGCTATTAAAGGCTGGTTAGCCTCGCAGCCTACTTACACTTTGTTAGGCCTAAAAAACGTAAATTTGAACGCAACAGTTAGGGTTTTTGGCATTGACAAAATTTGGGGGATGGACTTGGCTGACGTTAGTTCTTTGGTTTCCGAAAATGACAATGATACCTCCTAAACGTAAAGATTGCTGGGACCATGAACGCGGCTTTAATGGCGTTATTTAACAAGGGACGAGCACTCTCGGCAGCATGGAGCGACCAAGGAATGGAATTCTTGCGTCACGAGTCAATAAAGTATTTAAGAGATTTAATGTACGTCATTATGTCACTAAAAACGAAAATATTAAATATTTCCCGGCTGAAAGAGTAATCAGAACACTACGGGGGGGGGGGGGGGGGCAAAAAGCCAATACCTCCACGCGAACAACACTAATTGTTACTTGGACATCTTGCCAGACATTGTACAGTCCTATAATAACTCTTCACATCGGAGCATTAAGATGAAACCTTAAGATGTAAATGACGATAATAAAGGTGAGGTCTTCATTAATTTGTACGGTTGTGGTGGCTTGAAGGTGGGGCAGCCTGTACGAATGAAGTTTAGGACTCGGGTTTTTGGAAGGGTTACACCCCTAACTGGGCGGAGGAAATCGTATTTATTAAAAGTAAAAACAGAAAACAGAAAATTCCTACTTACGTAGTTAGGGTCTATGATAAAAATCCTATTTCATGAACTTGATACCACGAAGAACTTCAACCCGTTAAAGAGCCTGAGCTATATAAATTGGACAAGGTACTCAGAACCAGGAAACACGGTGGAGGGACAGTGTATTTTGTGAGCTGCCATGGATACCCGGCTTCTTTTAACAGCTGGACTAATGATATAGTAAATATTTAAAATAGGGGAAAAAAATGGCAGATGGTGGCTTTTATATTTGTCTACCTTCCAATGCCTCAATGGACATTTATCCGAAAAATACATTACAAAAGTCCACCACTCAATTGGGCGAATCTATTCATTTTGGAAGACAATACGAAGTGGCCCTGTGTCAGATGACCTTTCCAAATACTTTTAATGTTACTTATGACAGGGTCACGCTGACTGCTGCCGACTACGCACAACTTGCAAACCAAGAATCTAATTCACAGCCGGTTCCTTTAAAGTGCATCAAGTCCGGTACTTACTATGGTACATTGCTAGACTTGGCAGATAACATTAATTCAGAAATCACGGCAACTAGAAGTAGAAATAGAGGAGGTTTGCTCGTTGACGACCCACAATTACACTCAGCACCGAGGTTGCTATTCGATAAGAAGTATAAAAAATATCAAATTAAACAGTGAGAGCATAGAAATGGAAATATTTATCTGCTTTTATCACCCAGTTTAGCCGAAAAATTTGGTTTAGGTCCTGAACGTTTTGTAAGGACACAACACTCCTAACATTATGGAGGCTATGGGGAGGAGCGTGCGTATAACGAAAGGGCCCATTCTAACCTTGGAGGTGTACAGCGACGTTATTACGCCTCAATTTTTAGGTGATGTTAAGGCGCCTTTGTTGAGAATCATTAACGTAGAAGGTGAGAAGGGAGGGGACACGAATGCTGTGTTTTATAGACTACATTATTATCCCTTGTTGGGTGATACTATACATAACATCAGTGTAAATAACAGAACTGACACGGGAGTCCCCTCCCCTTCGGATATTTGAGTCGCGTCGTCGTCAGCCTTCACCTGAGACCATAAAGGGCTAGGGAGACCTCGTTACGTAATCATTATGTCATCATGAAATACTCTTGTCCTTACACGAGTTACTACGTGGGTCAAGCCAGCGGTAACATCCCGGTTTTCGCCGGAAAACACCAACAATTTGGGAAAGGTTTTGGAAATATGTTTTCGTCACTGGGGCGCATAGCCATACCATTTCATAGAAGTATAGGTACTTTGGGAAGAAGGCACTCAGTAACGGCATACTTATAGGTAGCGATTTACTTAGTTGCAATAGCTTGTCAAAGATGCAGCGAGTGACAGATGGAGACAAACTGCAGGTGACGTAATTGGTGATTTAGGTCAACGACTACAAAGTGGACAAGGACGGTGCTCTAGACAGTGTGGCTCTGGCATAAAACGTAAGCATTTGAACACTGGTAATAAGAAGACTGTAAAGCATCCGAAGAAGATAAAAAACTGCTTTAGACTGGAGGAGGGTTATATAAACTTTTCACACATTCGCTTTGACCAGTCTATCAGCCACGATGAGTATCCTAAGCCTATTTTCTTGCGAGTGTTTATTTAGCCCTGTAGTTCTTTTTTCAGTACATCCTACTCAACTGTCTATTCAAAATACTAAATATGAACAATACCGTCCTGTTGCACCTGTGCCAGACAACCAGGTCATGGACTACGTTATCCCCAGAAGTGAAGCCTACGTCGATTTATCACAGACTTTAATATATCTTAAAGTAAAGTGCTTCAAGGCAATGGAGAAGATTTGACTGCTGCCCAAACTTCTAATGTCAACGTATCAAATTTATGGCTTCAGTCGATGTTCAGTCTAGTCAATATTTTTTTTTAATGGAACGCTGGCCGGCAATACAAACGATAATAACGGCTTCAAGGCTTGCATACAAATCCATCTCAGTTATTGTTTGGAAGCAAAAAGCACTCAACTGTACATTAGTGGGTGAGGGGACATCCCCCAGAGGCTAACATGTATTGGCAAAAGTGCTTCGGTCGAATTACTGGGTCGGGTACACAATGACATATGCATGCAACCCAGATTGATTTTAAATAATACTGAAATTAAGTTCAGATTTATCCCTCACAGGCCTCAGTTTCATTTGTACTTGACGGCTGCTGGTCAAGCGGCCAACATCAATCCTATTGTTGTGTTTGAAGATGCTGCATTATACATTCGAACGGTCACCCCTTCCCCCAATATCTTACTCGCCCTAGCTAGGGTCGTAAGCACTTCTCCAGCTAAATATCCTTACAGGAAGACTGAACTCAGGACCCACACCTTGGTACAAGGAGTACGAAGCAGACGTATTGAGAATCCCTTTAATGGAAATGTGCCAAGTAGAGTAATCGTTTGTATGACTCGACATGCAGCCTATAATGGCATATACGTGAATGAACCCTTTTTCTTCGCCAATTTTGGACTCAATTCCATAACTCAATCAGTTGATGGACAAATTTTTAATGGGAAACTACTTGCGATGAACTTTGACAATGGTTGTTACGTAAATGCTTACATGTCCAAGTTCCAAGACTTAGGAATGCCATTCCATAATATTGGAAACAGACTTACATACGCGCAATACGCTGACGGACATTGTTTCTTCTGCTTCGACCTAACCGACGATCACCATGCCAACGATACCCCTCCCACGGGTCACTCGTAAAGAATGGTGTTGTGAGAATCGAATTAACATTTTCGGTTATCTTACCTCAAAACGAAACAGTTTTGAACCTCGGAGAACACGAAGCTATTCTGGAAATTGACGAAAAAGAAACATGCTGACCCCGGAATGAATACATCCGAAATCAATATCACTTTGAGACCCAGGTGAGTCAATTTCCTTGGTACATTTCCTTTGAATCATGTACGAACTCTACAGGGATGGTCCGTTGTAAATGTTGACACTTGCGACCAAAGAGGCAGCCATTGGATAGCTTTGGGACCATGAGAATATTTCGACCCTTATGGTCTGTCACCCTTGTCACATTCAGTGCTTACTCATTTAAAGACATATTGTTTTTATAAATGGTGACATAACTCCTTTCAATTTCAAGCCTTTAATTCCAGCATCTGCGGACATAACTGTTTTTATTTTATTTTAATGCGATGTAAAGGGTACTCTTCCGATACTAATATTAGAGCTCTTAAAGCAAAGAAAAATCCTGATCACTTTATACAAATATGTAAAGGAATTGTGAAAAGTAAAAAGAAAATAATGTATATTTATTATTATTTTTTTTTGTGTGCACATATATACGCTATAAATACAGCATCAATGGTATGGTTCTTCATTTTCTACTCTTTTCTTTTTAGAAATCATGGAACATCCTTGTCAAGAATGTGATAAGACCTACACCACAGCCAGGGCCTTGACTAGACACCTGAGACGTATCCATGCTCATAGACCTTTTGTTTGTATTACATGTGGTAATTCATTTACTCCAGGCATAGCTCTAAAACGTCACTCGTGACGTCACCTGATTACTTTCACCGTCTGCAGATGCACATTCAAGACTGATAACGTATTTTTCGAACACAATGCCATTCATATTTCTTCAGTTCCTCAGGAAACTGTAGGTCCATTACGTCCAAAAGCATCTGCATTTAACAATTTTTTTCAACGTTTCGTTTATGATGTGCCAACTTTATATGTAGAGAGTTGTTTTCATTCTTTCCGTTATTACTTGGAACAATTATTTGCCATCTTGAAGGACGACATATGCAGTTTAAATTTTTATTGTGCCTAACCTTAATACTTGAAAAGCCAGAAATTGAAGGGGAAATTATATTCGTTTACCTGTGCAGTGCAACATTAACAGTGCTACATCCTGATGACATTCAAAATCGAATCAACGAAGCTATTGTTAAAATCCTACATCAACTAGACATTTTCTACCAGTAAGGATCCGGCTGGATAGTATCTAAAATAATCCGTTGTGACCTACACATGGGCAAGTACACTCCACATGTTGGTGGGTGTGGGGTCATTTTGTTGGATGATTATTTGACGAACAAAAAGGCCTTGGTTAATGTGAAATGTTTTAATAACAAATGTTTTATAATATTCAAATTTGGAAGGGCTCTACCTGGCAACACGCAATCCTTCCAAAGTGGAACATTATACAAAGTATAAAAGTACACTTAATTTAGATGGAATAAGTTTTCCCACTCCCATTCATGAAATTCCTAGCTTAGAAGCACAAAATGACGTAGCAATCTGTCTCTACGAATAGGAAGACGAGAACATTTTTCCCATTCACCTTAGCAAACGACAAAATTGTCGTGAAGTGAAGCTACTCTTGGTGCAAGGGCAGCACTACTGCTACATAAAAAAATTTAACCGTTTGACTCGTTCTAGCAATAATAGATATGCTTGTCCTTATTGTACTTCTTCATTCCGTAGTGTCGACAGTTTAAACGAACACATGACTATTTGTGGAACATTCAAACCACAACATACCACCATGCCTTATGATCCATTCATGGAATTTTCGAGATACGACCCTCAATTACGTCATCCCTACCATCATGTACGCCGATTTCGAAGCTCTCCTATCCCTCATTGACATTTGTCAACCCGACCCATCAGGTTCCTTTACACACAAAAAAAACAGTCATATGTTTCGTGCGGATACGCATTTGTGGTGATAGACCCTAATGGTGGGTTGCATTCGAACGTGTCTACAGGAAGGGGGGAAGAGGATTGCATCGAACATGTTTTCAAGTCCATAGAAGAAGAATATGACGTTATTAAATACATCAAATCTGCAATCGTTCAAATGATGTTTACCGACAATGATTTAAAACTAATTGACGAAGCGACCCATTGTTCTGTGTGTAACAAACTATTTTAAAACCATCCATTTAATCCTAAGGTCCGTGATCATTGCCATGTCTCGGGCTTTACAGGGGTGTAGCACATAACAAGTGCAATCTGTATTACCAGTTTAAAAACGAGCTTCCCATTGTTTTCCATATTTAAAAAAAATTATGACATGCATTTCGTAATAATATTAGAGGTTTAACATATTTTGAAAATAAGAATATTTCTGCCATACCACAGAATTCCATACGTTTCAGTTCCCTTAAAATTGGTCTATTTAAGTGTATGGGTTTCTTTTTATTTTTTCCTTCGTCATTAACCACCTTGGTGGACACAATAAACACCTTTCCCGTTTTAGAGGCTATTTTCCCAGAGCACTGGTGACCATTTGTTGAAGAAGAAAGGAACTTATTCATAGGAATATATGACTAGTTTTAGTAAGTTTGAAGAAACCCTGCTACCACCAAAAGATGCTTATTTTTCAACCTTGACTGACTAACACATTGCCGAAGAGGAGTATTCGTATGCACGCACAGTTTGTGAAGCTACAGGTTGCACTAATTTAGGTTCCTATCACGATCTGTAGCCTATGTCTTAACTGACGTTGCCTTATTGGCAGACTGCTTCGAACATTTTAGAACAATTAGCCTGGATTAAGTTGAGAGGCTTTGCTGTGCATGACTAATGTCAAATTGGAACTATTAACTAGCGTCAATATGTATAATTTTTTTTTTTGCTAGACATTCGGGGTGGAGTTTCCATTATTCCTAAACGCTATGCAAAGGCAAAAAATTCACTTTTGGAAGGCTTCGATCCGACCAAACCAATCGCTTACATCATATACTTAGACGCAACAGATTTGTACAGTTTTTGTTTGCATATACCCTTGCCATTTTCAGCTTTTAGGTAGCTGACAGAAGAAGAGCTTGTGTCTTTTGATGTGTCCAATATACCCAAGGACTACACAGATGGCTACCTGTTACAGGTGGACTTAAACTATTCACAATCCTTACATAATGCTCATTCTGATTATCGTTTAGCCCCCGAAAACATTGACGTCACACGAGAAATGTTGTCTCCTTTCAACGAGAGACTGGCTCCATCTTCCACCACAACCTGTCGTAAACTTGTACCTCATTTGGGACCAAACAAAGATCACATTTGCTATCACAAAAACCTTACCTATTACGTAAAACAAGGCATGATTGTAACAAAAGGGATCAAGTTTACGGAATGTGCATGGTTAAAACTGTTCATTGATTTTAAAACTAACAAAAGGAAGCATGCTACAACGGAGTTTGTGAAGAACTACTGGAAACTGGCCGTTAATTCAATCTTTGGAAACTCTTGTGAAAATGTACGCAAACGTGTGAATATTAAATTGACAATTGGTGAGTCCAAGACATTAAAATTAATGAATGTTCCTACTTGCCATACTTAGATATATTAAGTCCCGACCTGGTTCTTTTTAGGATGCACAAACTAGACGTTACCCTGGACCGTCACTCGTACATCGTTTTTTTCCGTAGTTGAGCAATGTAAACTAGTTATTTATGATTTTTACTATGATTCCATGAAGCATATATACATTGACAAATGTTATCTTTTAATGCGCGATACCGATAGTCTAATGCTAGAGGTTGAGACTGAAGACATTTATGCAGACATGAAAACATCATTACATAGATTTGAAACCTCCAATTATCCCCAAAATCATTTTTTGTATACTGAACATGACAAGAAAGTCTCGAGGACCTTTAAGGATGAAACAAACGGTTTGCCAATATCTGAGTTTACTGGGCTAAGATCTAAGATGTACTCATTCGATTGCGGTGGAAAGGTGAAAAAATTGGGAAGGCGATACAAAAAAATGTCTTGACCGAAACCGTGACAAAAATGATGATTATTTGCGTTGTCTATACGAACACAAAACCTTTTCCTATGAACAAGTAGCCATTCGCAGCTATAAACATGAATTGTTTACTGTTTTACAGAATAAGGTTGGTCTGGCCTGCTACGATGGGAAACGTTATGTCTTAAAAGACAGACTTGATACAATCCCTTACAATCATTATTCAATTAATTATCCACTTTAATCTGTCGAAGTTTCTTTTGTAAATACTGTAAATAACCCGTTGTTGTACATACCTTTTGCTTTAACTGAAAACTGTAAAAAGTTCTGGATATATCCTTTTTTTCCTTCTATAGTGTTTGTTTACATTCTGCAAAAGGCTCTAACCTAAAATCATTTACGCCCCTTAACTGCCAGTGCATTACACCTTTTTAATGGTGACTAAGTACGTAATTTAAGAGGAAATCGTACCATGTCAGGTGTCGCTTTGTTAGACTGACAGGTGGTGTTGTCCATTCACACATCATTAATCACCCGAGTCATCATTATTGGCTATACACCCGAGACAACGTGTTATGGTGTGCCAATGACATCATAGAACTTGCAGTGGTATAGGTGACTCCTCTACCGCCCTTATTATGCCTGTTGGCACGAAATTTACTCCATTTTGGGGCTCGGCCATCTTGGCTCAATCTATAGGGACCGCCATCTTGTATCGTGACGTCACTTCCGGTTGGTCAAGTAACCTGTGACATCACTTTCTTGCAAGTACGACAGTCTTTTACACTACTATCGTATGCGATTAGGTTACACAATATAGCCAAAAAATCGCTGCTCATTCAGTTGATTTGTCCTGTTGCCTCTTTCTGTCGATTGAGGGTATGAGTTACAGCCAAAAAAAGGCCAACTGAGATGCTCTTTGCCTTGAAACTCATTTTATGTACACGAACATGTTGGTTTATTTACATTTGACTTTAGAACCTCATTAGTAGTAGTGTATTAACTTCAAAAAGTTACGTACAATTGGTTTTAAAGCTAATAATACCATATCACTAAAGGAACGCAAAATAAAAATTATTATTTTGAAAATTATTGTCACTAGTTGTCAATAGATGTTGTGACTTGTTCTCAAAAACTGCTTGACTGGCTGTCGTTCTGCCGAACATGCCTTCGTTGCATAAATGGAACTTCCTTTCTTCGAAATCATCACTATAACACGAACATGGGGTAACCGTTATAATCCCCGAATATAAAATAAATTGTAGACAGAAATTCACTGCCGTAGGAGTAATTCCAGCCTGGAATTCAATAACTGACGAAACTCTTTCAGTCTCCTCCATAAAAACCTTCAAGAGATTACTTGACGAGGCAACTGGGCTGCTTATCTGTGAATTGTACTTGAAAAGAAATGTTAGGTCTTTTCACCTGTGGCTGGCAGTTAGTGGTCCACTGACCCTTTCTGTATCTGTTGTCATGATAAGAAATTTTATTATTAATAATACATTGTCTACCCCACTAATACGGTTGTAGATGTGGCCAGATAGCCTACCCTATCGATCAACATCGTAAACTACATAGTAAAAGTCCTTTCATGTTTATGTTGAAGTTTAGCCTTTGGTGCTTCTATAAATTCTAAGGTGATCCTATTCTATTTATGAGTTTTTAAAAGCAACGTCCTTTTAAATCTTTTCCAGGTAAGCAATGCATCGAATTCTGGCTGCCGCTGTGACTTCACTGCTTTTCCTATGTATCCGCCAAGCAAGTGTAGTAGCGGATGAGGCAGAGAGAGGTGCACTTCGGGCCCGTGATCCTTTATCAGACGTCCATTCCAGTTCAGAATTCGCTAAGAGAGCCCGGAACGACGTGCACGAATCCAGGAGCAAAAGAGAATGGAATGATGATCATATTGTTGTGGAAACGCCACCTGAAGGAGACTTGATCAACGTCAAGCTACTGTGGAGGAAAAGGAGGGACTCTTCAAGTACCACGAAGCTGTGGAACAATGTGGGCCCCATGCGAGGGAAGAGAAATCTATATGATGATAATGGTGAGTGCCGCATTATTTTTTCAAATAATGCAGAACTTTTTTTCTCATCCTCATCTAATCTAATTTTTATTTTTAGCTAATTTAGAAAAAAAAACAGTGGCTCAAATAGGAAAATATAATAATAATCTAGACACACGCTAGTGTGTCGCCGCTAAGTAGACGTTTTATTGTTGTTGGAGCTTAATTGTCAGAGCTTAATTGTTACAGTGTTATTGTTGTCGGATAGCGGCTCACTAGCAGACCGTGTCTTTTAACTGAAACCAACTTATACGTTATTTCAGCATACTGCTGTAAATTCCCCATGCGGTAGAAATCTTTGCAAATCGTTTGAATCAGGTGTTTTCGGTCCAGGATCAAAGAAAACGTCAACACGAAAATGTGGGAACGTGTCCTTCATGGAGAAAAAGTGCACTCAATAACGTTGATTTGTGTTACTGGTAACTAGTAACTAGTGACTAGTAACTAGTAACTAGTAACTAGTCCGCAGGCTCCAATGTTAATTCTCATTGGGCACGTATACAGCTCATTAGGGAAAGTTGCCAGATCTAAATTTCGGCAGACAGGTAAAGCGTCATATGGGGAAGTGCCTTTTTCTAAAATGGGGGTTGCAGCTAGAAGCACGTGGCCCTGAAGTGGCTCGTAAGTGCAAAATTATTGTTGTAACCATTGTTTGTATTGTCATCCAACAGTAGATTATAACATGCGTAAGTGTTGCGTTTCACTACTTATATTGTCAGAATGCACTGTGTTTGCGAATAGGTGGGTTCACTAAGAGACAGAATATCTTTATCTTTTATTGCAAAGGTTTGGTCTTTTTTTTTTACGGTACACGAATCCAAACTGAATTATCTGCCCCACCACGATAAAAGGGACAATTTTGCTGGAAAGAAGATTAGGAAACAAAATGCACATCGTCAGCACAGGTGGGAACGTGTTCTTTATGAAGAAAAAGTTTCCTCAATAACGTGACGCGGACATTTTATTTTATGTAGACTTACTGTTCTTGCAGTCTAGTGTAAGTGACGAGTAATTTTAAACAGCTGGCGAGTTGATTAGTTTTAGTAATGTTCGTCTGCCACCAGAATATTAGAACTGTATGAACATTTACCATTCCGTAAGTTTGTAGTATGTGTTCATGATTGAATGATTAACGTTTACCTCGGGAGAGCCAAGTGAAGGTGGATGCGCTGATTGAGTGAGCGAAGCGAACGAAAATCAGCGTTTGTTAGCCAGTCCGCTCAAAAATCGGATTAAATTGACTGAAGCATGCGAAACATGGGCATACAATACGCCAAACCATGTCCATTTGCCTGGTGTAACGGCTAATTGGGCAATAGCAAACGTAAGAATTATGAATTAGAAAATTTATAGACATTCCAGACAAAAAAGGTAGAGGTCACTATTAGAAAGTGGAATTCTTTGTATTCACAGGCCTATGAAGGTTGTGATATCCACCCAAAACAAAACTGGTATAAGAGCAGCCGCCAAGTTTCCAAGAAGGGTCGGCCTTTCAAAGTAGTGATATCATTCAACCAGAGAAAGACCGCCAAGGTTAATCCTATTAGCCAAGTTAATCGCACGGAATAATACTTTGGACGTTAAATGAAAACTTGAAGATTGCTACCGCTCCATAGGAATTGATTCGGTCCTTGCAATTACCATACTGTAACGCTTATTATTAATTTATTTGGAATGACAATAGCAAATGTGAAATTTATGAATGAGAACATTCATACAATAAAATACCTCCACACAAAAAAGGTAGGGGTGACAATTACACCGTGGGATTTTT
>JAHWFP010110846.1:16760-40760 GCA_023313725.1 Lithobius niger
AGTTAATCGCACCGAATAATACTTTGGACGTTAAATGAAAACTTGAAGATTGCTACCGCTAGTAGCAATCTTCTAGTTTTCATTTAACCTTCGAACTATTAGTAGGTGCGATTAACTTGGCTAATAGGATTAACCTTGGCGGCCTTTCCCTGGTTGAATGATATCACTACTTTGAAAGGCCGACCCTTTTTGTAAACTTGGCGGCTTCTCTTACCAGTTTTGGTTTTGGGTCGATAATAACTTACTGAAACTTAATTTCTTCAGGTGGCTCAAACTTTCTGTAGAACTTATTAGGACTTGCAAGGACTTGAGGAATGGGTGAACAGCATCAACAACATCCCTCGAACATCAGGGCCATTTTGGGCAGTTTTAAAAATTGCCATGCAGTTGGCCCTGATGGGTTTTCTGCAGCCTTCTACAAACGGTTTGCCATGGAACTAAGCTGGCCACTCGCCAGAATCTTAAACCAATCTTTAGCATGCGGTAAAATTCCACATTGTTGGAAGAAAGCCAGAGTGATACCAATCTTCAAGAAGGGCAATGCTGCTGACCCAACAAATTACAGGCCAATCTCGTTGACCAGCATTCCTTGCTACGTATTTAATCGTGTAATTCGTGATCATGTATTGTTTTATCTGAAGTCAAATAACCGATAATGGTTTATGATAATTTCGGTTTTTGCCAGGCAGATCGGCTGCTCAAAAATTGTTGAGTTGCCTTGACAATTGGACCAAAGCCCTAGAGTGTGGGATGCCTCCCGACGTTATCTTGGTTGATTTTGCCAAGGCTTTCGATTCAGTTTCGCACAAAAAGCTATGTATTAAACTAATTGGTTATGGAATTGACGGTACTGTTCTGGAGTGGATAACGGACTTTCTGGCAAATAGGTCTCAACAAGTCTGTGTGGGGTCTGCACTATCTTCTGAATCTTATTTTACCAGCAGGATTCCCCAGGGGTCCGTTTTGGGACCTCTTCTGTTCATGATCTACATAAATGATTTAGTCACTGATTGTCCTCATGTTAAAATGCCAAAAGTGGCTGACGACGTGAAATTGTATTCTTCCATATCGAAACTGATTGACCACCGTGATCTTTCATCTTCACTTAAGACGCTCGAGAACTGGTCTATTAGGTGACAACTACAAATATCTGGTCGCAAATGAAAGACTTTTCATAACGGAGCCAAGAATAGAAAGTTGGATTACACCATTTTCGGTACCACTCTTGGCCATGTATTTTAAGTTATAGATCTTGGTGTGCGGATCACCAGCAATTTGAAATGTGGACCATATAGTGATTTTGTTGTTAAGAAGGCCAGACAGAGAGATACCATGCTGAGGCGCTGCTCTGTCTCTGGTGATTTAAAGACCTTAGTGTGGGCTTTCACCATATTTGTGAGACCAATATTGGAATACGCTTGCCAAGTTTGGTCAACACACTTAACTAGAGATATCGATCACGTTGAGTCTGAAAAATATGACTTACCCGGAACGTTTGCATTTTTTAAAACTTGACTCACTTGAGTTGCGTAGGCTACGTGCCGAACTCTGTTTAACATACTTAATCTTAAAGCGGGAGACTGGCATTGAGAGTGGTACATTTTTTGAGGTCAGAGGTGATAAGCGTCCTAAAGGTCACTCTCTTGAATTGACTGTAAGTCAGGTTCGTAGGGACTGTTGGAAGTACTTCTTCTCTCATCGGGTGGTGAATGTTTGGAATGCACTTCCATTTGAAGTTCTTTTGTCCACTTCTTTGCCTACATTCAAGAAAAAATTCATAAAACAGATCTCTCCAGTTACGTTAAATGGAGCTAACCACAACACATCAAATTCTTCTTTTCTTATTTACATTTTGTGTTGTTTTATTTTTTTGACTTCAGCGTATGGCTGGTTTTACTCTTTTTAAACTAAATTTTGGCCACTCACTATGTGGCTCTATCGTGTTTTCTTCACTTATTGTGAGAAACTTCATTATTAGTATTATATTATTGTTATTGCAACAAATTGTTTTAAATTATCTATTTTTAGGTGATGACAATTCTTATTTTGGGGATGCTTTTGTTTTTATTGCTTATCATACCAAAACTTACATAACGATGCTTTTTCACAGTCTCATTTGTTCATCTGCCTTTTACTTTTTACTTGGGCCAATCCTACACCTCCCGTGTCCAACACGTTTTGCGATGTTATCGGGGACCCTAGAGTCCCTGGCAGGTCTAACCTTGGTGGTAAGGCATTCTCGTCGTAATACCTAATCCTCTCACCAGTTCTTCCCATGGCCAATCAGTATCATTATATGTGACTGTCTTCTATTTGTAATTTAGGCTGGCTGTTAGTGGCCCTAGGGTCTTTGCCAGACCTGTTGCTATCGTGACAAATTGTTATTAATATTATTATTATAACAACAATTCAACTTTAAACGAATCGAAAACATGTACCACAATCGCGGTAAAATTGACTACAATTGTGGTGCATGATGCTTATTAAATTAGCTAAAAAAAAATCCGTGTTTCAGCTAATAGCAGACAACTTTAAACCATAGGACGATAGGCAGTTAATTCTGAGGCCCTCCCAAATGAATGGCTGTAACAATGCACTGAAAGAAATTATACTCCCACGAGGAAATCATCACCCAGTTTATTTATTTTTAAAATTTCAGCATCACTTCATATATTTCTGCTAATCAAGGAAGGAGGGACTAAACGGGGATGCACTGATTGAGTGATTGAAACGAATGAAAATTAGCATTTGCTAGCTAGTGTGCGCAATATGTGATTGAAGACGTGGTTTGGTAAGGCATGGTCATAGACATGATCAACCAACCCGCACCAATGTTGAAAACGGTGCATCCAACACCACCCGTCAGTAGCACGGGCTTTACCTAGTCATTATAATTATAATGGTGACCACACCAAGATATTGATAAAATTGGAGCAATCCAGAATAGTGTACACAAATACACAAAAAAACTACTACAACCATTCTGCAGTAATCTTAGCAATGATAACTCTAATGGCGACTCTTAACAAGCCAGACAAGTGGACAAAAATGCAGAAAAAGCGATGTTTCAGGTCGGAAGACTGCCGCTTATCAAGCAGCACACTTAACGCAAAAATGGAACGTCAATACATAAAATACACTTCAGGGGTAATCCACTTCAGGGTTATTAAAATCTAAAATAAAATAACCTAAGTCGTGTTAAAAGCCGACAGTAAGGAACCTGACCATCTAAAAGGTTAAAATGTTTTGTTGGTGGATTACCCATTAAGCGTATTATATATATCAACGCTCGCTTTTTTGCCTGGGATGTACTGCTTGATAACGGGTAGTCTACCGACCCGAAACATCTCTTTTTTTGTATATGTTTATGCAACTTTCTGTCTTACTCTAATTTTGTTAGTTATTATTTTTGAATTGGAACTACCAAGAATTTATAGGGTTGGGGATGTGAATTTGTAACCCTAAGAAGTCCCTATTGAAACGCGTTACATTCATTCATATTAGTTCCGTCAGAGTTTTCAGAGGGCGCCACACGTTCCATCTGGTAATTTTTGCTAATTTTCCAGCCCATATGTAAAGTACACTAAATTACAACTAAGCTAAACTAAATAACAAATAAATACAAGCTAGTTTTGTTTAGTTTATTTTAATTTTATCCTGAAAAATTAGTAGAAACACCCATATAAGACTAATAACGCCCTCCGTAGACGGAACTAATTGGAATGAATCTAAGACGTTTCAGAAGAGGGTTTCAGTCACAAATTCTCCTCCCCAACCCTATAAATTCTTGCTATTACTAATACTTCTGCAGAATGATTGTAGCAGATATTTTTAAGAATTCCAAAGAAGGCTAAAATAAAAACAACGGCTTTTCTAAAGCATCGTATTAATGCAAATAACAACTACAAAATCAAAATGAATTATTAAAAATATTATTAGATTTCCCAAAAATCCGTAAAAAAATTACATAATGTGGAAAACTAGTGGAAAACAGAAAATGCTGTAGTATGCCCGTATTTTTCTTTTCTAGAGCACTTTAGTAACACACTGGTATGGTGTGAAGCTAACGTCTAAATGTCACCTTGAACATTATGTCGATGTCGTGTTTGTTATTATTGCATTTGGTATTATTGCTCATCATACTATCGTTTAGCTAGGCTCTTCTTGGAAAGAAACGCATGGAGTTTTTTTTTAGGAAAGAATTTGAATTCGTGCATTAGTTTATGGAGAGTCGTGTTATTTTCGTGCAAAATATTATAGCGTAAGAAGTTTATCAACATTAAAATTGGGAATGTAGCTAATGATCGCAAAAAAATATTGATAATCAGCTCAGATTAGTCATATCACTGCTGAAAATTGTACGTGTGATAAAGGTTTTGAACTTTATTTTGGTTTTGATTCACTTGGTTTTGATTCAAAGCTTTAGCACGTCATTTTGACACTTTCGCACTTGGATTTAAGAGTTTTGTACTTCAAATTGATGTTAGTGGATTTCAAACTAAACACTCTTGACTATAGATTTAACATACTGGCACTTGAATTTAACATTATGCACTTGAAATTAAAGCATTAAAACAAACTATTCGAACTATTTAATATTTATTGACTAAGCCAAATTAGGCCTATGTAAAAAGCAAACTGCGAAATTATAAAAACGTGCGAAATAAAATGAGAAGATTATAAAATATTAGATACAAAGTTAAAAAAAATACAAGTATGCATTTGTTGTGCTTAATAATTTTAACAGAATTTACAATTACGTAAACCATTAACATTGCACCCTTAAAGTATCTTAACGAACCCTAGATCAGGTAGGCTACATTCGTTATACCCTTGTGTTCCTGGTGGCTAGTAGTGACATTAAATAGAGTCAACGGGAGTCATAATGGTTAAGACACATTTAAATTTTGTATATTTTTATTGGAATTTTGTTGATATGTAATTATGTTGTGATATTTTTCGTAATTTTTTATAATTTCGTAGTTTTGTTTTTGTGTAATTTGGTTTCTTCATCAAAACATTAAATAGTTCGAAGACTTTGTTTCAATGCTTTAATTTCAAGTCCGTAAAGTGTTAAATTCAATTGCAAGTGTGTTAGGTCCAATGGCAAGATTGTTAATTTGAAATCCACTCACGTTAAATTGAAGTACAAAACTGTTAAAAATCCAAGTACAAAAGTGTCAAATCGATGTAGAAAAGCGTTAAATCATAGTTCAAAACCTATAGGTGTGGATAAAAAATTACTAAAAAATATTCCTAGCTGCTTGTCGTTAAGTTGTCAGTTTTCTTGCCGTGTTATCGATGACGCCTTTTTTTTTAAATTTCTTGGTGTTCCGAGAAGGAGGCGGCTCATACTTAACCAATAGTCAGTGTGTGAGTATAAACTTTCACCCGTTACTCGGGTTAGTGCGCTCATCTCTGGTGGAGTTTCCTGTTGTCGCTATTCGACACTCTACTTAGTGCGGCAGCCAATCATAGGCCTCTGTTTTCGAGTGATGGCGCTCTAACAAAATTCAGACTGGCAACATTCGAAGCATTTTTTTTTATATATACTTTTGTCATGACAACGATTAAAGTTTGACAGTACCGAGCCTTTATCTAGCCAACAACACGTTTTATGTTTATTGGTTTTTGAATTTTAAATTGCAGGGAATCGATCACTATTACTAAAATGTGGCGGACATTACGTAAGGGGTTGCTGGAGACAACGCCTTGAGTGCTCTTTTTATACGTATGTCACGACTGTACCCGCCTAGATTAGTGCAAGGGGTTTAGGTCTGATTTAAATTATGAATAGTTTGGAGTTGTTTCGACTAACGGAATATTAGAATATTGCTTGTTTTGCTTGGTGAGATAAGTGCACATTGTGGGGACAGCTGGTCCAAGCGAGCTGATATATGCTCAAATCATAGATTAGATAGAATATTACCTAGATATCCCAACTTTACCTAATCCGCACCTACGCTGGGTCCTTGTTGTTACTGCTACTAAAACATGTGCAAATGCTTTGTGTGTGAAGCAGAACTGAGTCAAAGCAATATGATAAGCATTAGTAGCCTCAAATACATCCAGGGTTCCGCGTTAGGATGGAAATTCTAGTTAACTGTGTATCTATGCTCAAACATGGTGGGAGTAAAGTGCGTGATAAACATCGTTAAGTATTTTGAACAGAAGATTGATTAATGTGGAGAATTTAAACCGAAGACTGACGGAAGAAGGCGGAGACGTATGCAATCCCGGTTGTGAAATGCATCAAATTATATCCAGTATTTGAAGTTTTGATGTAATAGATACGGCAATAATCGAGCACCTACGTGCAACTTGCAGGCATCAACAATATGTGATTTACCACGACTGAACACTCATGATAACCTTTCGTCTTTCTAGGCATGTCCCTACTGAGTTTAGGCGTTTTAAGACTCCATTAACGCAAAACTGGAAGCAATTTATCTGCTAGAAACTGGTTGCAAGTTACAGTGCTGTTGCCATGGTTAAATTGCATTTGTATCCATCCACAACAATTAAATGGAGACCCTTTGAAAAACAAAAAAATTCCCGGGTTATTATTTGAAAACCCTACTTTTCCCAATATCGACTTAATTCACAAACATACAAATCCTTTTTGTCATTCTGGTTCAGAAAAACGTAACGAAAAACTGCGCAAATGCTTATTTATTTTTAAAAATAATTATTAAAACGTGTTAAAACGCACTCACAGCCATAGTGAGACTGACGTCATAATGTGAGGTGAAGCACAACGAGAAAATCTGATTTCGACCAGAACATTAATAAAAGGAAATTATCTCTGGACGGAAAAGTTTTTGGGTGCTGTTTCTGGAGATATACGTTTAGCTATAGCGACTGCAGCATGTAATACCCTGGTAACGTTTTACCGAATTATGTTCCTCGCTCACGTTGCCACGCTCACTGCAGCTAAACATATAGCTTCAGAGACCGCAACCAAAAACGTGTACAGCTAGAGATAAATTCCGCTTACTAATGTTTTGGTCGAAATCAGGTTTTACTGTTGTGCTTTAATCTCACAATAATACATTGACCTCACTGCGGCTGTGAGTAGCGTTTAACATGTTTTAATAATTTTTTTAAATAAATAAGCGTTTGCGTAGCGTTTTCGTTATGATTTTCTGAACCGTAATGATGAAAGGATTCGATAGCTAGGTGAATTAGGTCGATAGCATGAAAAGCAAGGTTTCCAAACAATTTTGGTCACTTTTGCCCGCGTCCCCCCCCGATTATTACCTGGTTTATTTCGAATCAGCCAGGCCCAAACCGACGCCATTTTGATATTTCAGATTATTTTTTAAAGTCTAGCTGCGACAACGAGTTGCACGATCGATGCATTAATGCATCCTAAGCTGAATTTACGAGGCCACCTATAATAAACACTAAAAAAGTGATTTTACACTTATTTATAATAACAGTTTTTTTTTTGTTGCCGATCCAAAAAACAAGCATACCCTGTTAATATTGGTATTTCATTCTTGTAATGCTGCGTTTCTCTGGAGGTTTTTTAGTTGCTTGTAGCCACCAGAGCTTGGTAACCAAACTGTGAATGAGCGGGCGTGGTTCTCTTCTGGTGCTTTCGTTTGTCATTCATTTTCCTGCAGTGTGTCTCCATGCCACATCGTATCCCTGCTTTCGCCCGTTTTAAAAAGATTCCTGAGTTTTCGTCGAGATTATCTAGTAACCACCATTGAAGCCCAAATGGACGACCATTCGTCCACTTTGTCCTTCCTCCTGGTGACTGATCTCTCTGGTGTGGCTGATGCGCAATGCGGGCCTGCCGTTGTTCGATGCTCCGCCTCCAATGATGCAATTGCTGTCGTCAGAATTACTGGCCAATGATTCGGGTGAAACCACCGTCACTTCCCTGCTTCACGCAGGCCAAGTGTTGCCCTGTCTGCCGGACCTCACCAATCTCAAAGACAAGCTCTGCTCCACGAAAGAAAATTATTGCCTCCTGAAGCGTCAGTACAAATGTGCTACGTCTTCTGAAAGATTTCATGAATATCACTCAGTGCAGTCTCCAATGGACTTGTCTTCACTCTCGTTCCGTCAACCAAGCCAATCCATCACCCGTAGTGAAGTATCATCGTACTTGCCCTCAATGACTTCGGTATTCATCCGCCTGCAGCTGACTCTCCTCCATCTGCTATTCACTCAACGAAAGCTGTTTTAACAGACGAATGGGTCACAACGACATCTAGTGGTGACAGCCACAAGTGCTCCGTTTCTTCCTCTCGCCATAGTTCGAAGAAACACAGCACTGCTACGCTTGCTGCCGTCTACGCCGCTCAACCTGTGGTGAATGCTGTTGAGCTTTTGTCCCAACCTCGCTCAACCCACGTTGGAGACAAAAACTAATTGGATTCCGCATCTGTACTGCAGCGTAAGTTACTTCAATATGCTGCTTTTATCCCAACTCATCCACACTCACCGACAAGCAGCCGAATCGATACATTCAATTTTCCGACGACACAGCAACCAATTAACCTTTTTCGATTCCGCTTGCAGAACTTTTAAAGACGTTGGAAGCGACTGTTCCCGATTGTTTTCTAAACAAACCGTTTTAGTCTTCTGATGCTCCCATCATCAACCGTGGTCTTTCAAGAGGCTTTGGTTTGGCCAACGGGACCCACTTCCAAACCACGCTGTCAACGACTCTTTTAGCCTGCCTTCTCCACAAGGTGGCAATATCCTGGAGAAAGGGGGGGGGGAATTGAGGCTTAATGGTGCGTCGACAACTTGGTCATTAGCGCCAACCTCAGTCACAGTGCAGTGGTCCGGGTTGCCACTGCACCACACATTACAGAGATGTTATTCAAACCCCTAATCTAAATCTTGTCATACATCTGTACCTCCTGCAAAAATTGAAAAACACCGGACAGGAGGACAGACTTATCGCCCAACTGACGCGCATTGTCATGCGGAAGATGGAAACGACGACGAACACCATCAAGATGGCGACAATCAACAGGAGAAAGAAGAACCACTAGAATTGGATTAGGATCCTCCTTCTCCTCATTTTGGATGGGAGTCTTCTTTCTTCAAAGCTTACGGCGACGGCGCCTCACAAACTAGCAATTTTGACACTTATCCCAAATGTGAGTTCCTCACCACCGATGTAAAATTGCACTTCGGAACGCCTCCTCTACTTTCAAAAAATCTGAGATGCCAACGCCCGTATTCTTCGACAATGACAAATGTCTTTGCCATGGCCTTCGAGCAGCCTCGCAAGCCGACATACTCAACACCTCTGTTAATGCCATGTGCGAGAAGCTTTCGTCCAATCAGTCTCCTGAACAAGTCAAGCAACTGTCGATGCTTATTTTGCAGTCATTCCAGAAAGCATACTTTGCAACATATCATTCGTTAAACTGGCTAACTAGAGCACTTTGCAACAACGTTCTTATTCTCTGTGACATAGCTCTCAACACCGACGACGAATCTAAACGGCTCAATTAGATTCTATCTCAAAACTTTGCCAATTCATGAGTTCAACACCCTCTTTCGTGGGTATATTCTGGCCCTAGATCCTCACCTCGATGCTTCCAGGAAACCTAAGCCTAGACAACCATCGCTAAAACCGGCTTACAAACATCCAAGGCCACATTCATCCCAAGGGACCAGCGAAAATAGGTCTAAACCCCTACCAAACCCAGACAGCATTCGTCCTGATAACAACCAGTCCTTTCTCCCAAACCTGTCTATTTTTAAAACCAGTTTTCTTCATCCCATCCGTTCAATAAGACAAAAGGTCGAACCGGGAGAAGCTCAACCCCGATGGCAGAAGTCGTTACTCCTCTCCAGGGGGCAAAATTCATCACGAAAGGACCAATGACTCTCTACACCCATGCATGTTCCCATGTCACTTTTTAGTAGCGTGGGGACATCTAACCTCTAACTGTCATGTTCTTTCGATAATCAAAGACGTGTTTTGCCTGATTTTCTTCTCACCTTGCACTTCAACCCTGTCCGAAAGTAAAACAGGAAATTCAAGATCTCTTGTCAAATGATGCAATCTGAGAATGCCATCATCCAGGCCCAAAATTTTGCAGTTCGATTTTCTTACACCCCAAGAAATCTGGCCCTCTCGGTAGGGATCTCAGGCTTGTTCCGTCGGACGCTTTTCCAACTCTGCGTCTGAGGTTACATGCTTTTTGGCAAGCCTCGTGGGATGGACAGGACGGCAATAAATTACGAGCTATTAAAGGCACTGTTGAGGAATGGCACTCGGCGTGTCGCCGCAGTCGCCGTGAGGAGGTGGTGTTGGCCCGTTTGCGCATTGGTCACACTCGACTTACTCACTGTTTCCTTTTGCGGGGGGTTGACCCTCCTGAATGTTATTGGTGTCGGCGGCCACTTACGGTCCGGCACTTCCTTGTTGATTGTTGCCATCTTGATGGTTTTCGTCGTCGTTTCCATCTTCCGCATGACATTGTGCGTCAATTGGGCGATAAGTCTGTCCTCCTGTCCGGTGTTTTTCAATTTTTGCAGGAGGTACAGATGTATGACAAGATTTAGATTAGGGGTTTGAATAATATCTCTGTAATGTGTGGTGCAGTGGCAACCCGGACCACTGCACTGTGACTGAGGTTGGCGCTAATGACCAAGCTGTCGACGCGCCATTAAGCCTCAATCCCCCCCCAAGAAATCTGAAGGAGGTTGGTTGATTTTCAGTCTCACACCGCTCAACCAATTTACACCCAACGATCACTTCAAGATGGAAACATTGGACACGAAACGTCAAATCTTAAAAAGAACGATTGGACAATCTCAATAGATTTGGAAGAGGCTTACCAACATGTCCTGCTACACCGGTCAGTCCTGCAACTCTTTCGTTTCATGTTCAACAACACGGTGTACACATTCCAATTCCTACCATTTGACTCGAACGCAGCACCTCGAATCTTCACCTTACTTCTCAAGCCAATATTAGCGAAACTGCATCGACACCAAACAGAAACAAGCACCTACTTAGACGATTGGCTGTTGAACAATCAAGACCCCCTGCAATTCATCACCAATCTAGACCAGGCAATCAGTCTACTCAACAGCCTGGGATTCCGAGTAAAGCTGCCGAAATCCGGTCTCATTCCAGCCCAAAGCTTCATTTTTCTGGAAGTATGATTCAACCGAAAATCTGCAACAGGAATGCCTTCACCGGACAGGATAGAAGATTTCTGCCAACATGCACGTCGCTTCCAAAATCAAACCTCCCACTCTCTCAGGGAATTAAATTCCTTAATCAGCAAAATGGACTCCATGGCAAATCTTGTCCTCTACAGGATATGGATGACGAGACCCTTCCACTACTACCGCATCGACAAATGGGGAAACCAGTTAAACTAAAACTTGACATCAACAATAGGCTCCATTTTTCCGATGGAGGCTCTTCTCTGGTGGTCAGACATACCGAACTTATCTCAGTCAGTTCCACTTCAGGAACCATCATCGGACCTGTTGCTACGAATCAACAACTCGCTATAAAGCTGGGGAGCACACATAGCACAACACGAAGCCTCCGGACTTTGCCCCCTACAGAACCAACGCCACATCAACGTACTGGAGCTGAAAGCTCTACTGGTGGCTCTTTTTCACTTCCAACATCTTGTAAAGGGGAAAGTCGTCCAAGTCCAAGCAGACAACCCAACATCAGTAACCTACATCGGGAAGGAAGGGGGAACAAGTTCTTGCAAGCTTCACAAAGCAACCTCGGCAATTTTCAACCTCTGTATAAAACTCAACACCACCATTTTGCACTCTACATCCCAGGCAACAGGAATGCTACTGCAGACTCTATCTCGCTGAAAGCTTCCAACGGGAGAATGCACTCTCAAAATATCTCATGTGCATTGTCCTAGCTTTCATGGATAATTTAGGTAAGTAACTTGGCATTTTCTGCAAATAATTAGGAAAATCACGTTGAAAACCAATTTCGACCATTTTTAGACATTACGTCTCAATCCTAAGCCCTATTTTCACATTTCTTGTGACCAACACGATTTCTGGAATAATTAGATTTAAAAAATGTTTTTTTACGGTTAGTTCGATTCCCAGTCACCAGAAGGCGTTGACTAGTCTACCGTCTCTTTCTTTCCGTTCATGCAGACATCCCTTCTAAATAAGATACGTATATATTGTATTAATTTTTCTCATTGTTGGCTAACAATCCACATTAAAAAAAATTATGCTTATCCATTAGGTAGAACATAATGGCACATGTAAAAACCTGTAACAATGCAAATCAGCAACAATAATTTCACGCAAAATTTCGCATGATGTTTGTAGATAGCCACTTTTGATAGACCCAGTGCATGGATAGCCCCTTTTGATGGTCTCAGCATGTTGATAACTATTTTTGTTGGTACCAAAACAAAATGAACCAAATAATTTGATTCTATTATCTTTGTATGTAATGCTTTGCGGTGGGTCGGTGGTAGGCAGGTAACAATGCTTTAACAATTGTGTTTTCATTGTTATTTTTTACATTGTTTTAAAATGCTAGAATGGAAAGCAAAATGGGCTAGGTAAATGATAAATACCCCAAAACAAAACTTGTTAAGGATTCCCGCCAAGCTTTTCGGCCGTGTTAAGTCGTGATATCAAACGCCAAGCTCTTTCGCCAAGCTAATCCCACCGAGTAATAGTTCGAAGGTTAAATGAAATATCTGAAAAATTGCTTACTGCACAATTTTCAATTATTTCATTTAACGTTTGAAGTCTTAGTCAGCGGAATTAGTTTGGCGGAAGAGCTTGGCGTTTGATATCATGACTTAACATGGCCGAAAAGCTTTTCGGGAATCCTTAACAAGTTTTGTTTTGGTGTAGATATCAGATCGTTTTGGTCCAAATTAACTAAATACATTTGTTTTTCATTATAGCAATTATGAGATGGAAACACCAATCTAGTTTTCTGGTCCATATTTTTTTGCTGACTTTCGTTTCATTTTAAGGACAGCAGTATATCCTTACACACCCAGATTTTCTATGTCTTATTAAGCACGGATTTTTTTAATGTTCTGTTTGGCATTGTTGCATAATAACAATGTTTAAAACAATTAAAAACAATCAATTTGGTCGTTTGGAACTCCCTAACCCCTGAACCACTTGACCAATTAGATAGGTCCATATGAAAAGGGTTCATCTACAGAGAAAAACCTGTAAATTGAGCTAAGAATCAGCTTTATTCACCGCATGGAAGAATTTATTTTCGTGATACAAAAACAAGAGTTAGTAAGTAGTAAGTAATTAGGCAAATATCCATGTTATTCACGTCGATTTTTCAACAAGAAAACGGTAAGCTGTGTCCTTAATAGTGACTTTCGTGTTGTCAGGCGACCAACATCTCCCGATTAAGCAAGTTTCAGCCTTTTCTGTCGCATAGTTATTTATCCTCAGATGGCTAAAAACAGCCAAACTACCTTTGCTGTAAAGACACAACGTGTCTAGTGGTCGCCATGCTCATATATACATATTATCTGGATGTTATCGTTTTATCTTGGCGGGCGACACACTACCGTGGTCTTGATACAGACTCACACCTGTTTCTTTTGCCTTTTGGAGACAAATGTCAATTTGCTTCATGTAGAATTTAACCCTCTACCTTTGAAACTACTATGGCAGAGCAATACTGGCTGCGATCTTTGGTTGAAAAAGTCGTGGGTTCAGTTCCCCGGTAAGGCAGAATGACACAAATATAAATAAATACACATGCAAATGTATTTCCTTTGAATTTTTGACCAAAACGACAGACTACATGGCGGCTTCTAGGAAAATGTTTAGATGCTGCGGGGCAGCAGTTGAGGCAGCAGGCTGCAGGGCTGCTTATGTAACGCACTGTGACATGTATTTGCTGCACCAGTTCAGCCAGCCCTATTTGTTTCCTAATACTATAATTTTATAGGAAAAAACACACGAATATTTTTAAAACCTTTAAACGTTCCAGCATTTGCCAGGACCCAAAACTTCGTACCGAATAAACAGAGACAAACAGCTTTAAATTATGTAAAAATAGGGTGGAAGTAAGCTGCCACCAAAAAATCTATTAGGTAATTTTTAGTGTGAAATTTTTGCTAATGGCTTCTCCGATTCGATTATGGGAGTTTGGGATTATTTTGGCAAATAAACCACTACAACGAATCACACTTGTTAGCGACTTTCAAAACCATTTGTCGTATATCAGTCGATGCTGCATCTAAAACAACACAACTATTTGTTAATTTGCAGTCAATTTAGTTTACGTAATTTATCTTGCCATTCTTCAGTAAGGAATAATTAATGAGGTCTTTTTAGCAAGACCAATTTTCGGATTCTGGTTTTGTGTGGTGCTAACTAGTTTTGAATAGTGCCAGTAAAGCGTTCGTCAGAAAAATGCGCGCGATTTAACTCAGTTAGGATCTTGTAAAACAATTTAACATTGGAAAATGTTTGAGCTGTAAAATACATTAAGAACAAACATGCACCTTACTTTTTCTTTTATGCTGCATTCCCTTTACATCTGTCACCCTTTCGGTTTCATCTGCCAACCACTAACTCATTTATAGAGACAGCCATCTTGGCTCTGACGTGTTGCTGCGCTTTGATTGGCTGAGAGCAGATGACCACTTTTGCAAGGCCCGGGTAATGCAAGATAAGCCGACTTTGCAAGTAACTGTTAAATTTAGGTTTATTTTAGAGTGAATAAATGGCCATATTTGACGATCTAAAAACATTTCTGTGGCAGAAAGAGTGTAGCGCCCTCTAGTAAGAAAATTCCAAACTTCGTAGATAGCCGCCTTTCAAGTAACCTCCTGGTTGGCGCTAATGACCAAGTTGTCGACGCGCCATTAAGCCTCAATCCCCCCCCCCCCTCCTCGTATAAAAGCACGTCAACTTCTTTCTTCAATTTTTATTGCATTCATACGTAGCAGAGCTTAATTAAAACAGTCTATTAAATATCTTAAAAAGACGATTGGTTCGATTACATAAAGAGTTCTTTACAGCAAGAAATTGACATGGGAACAATATGAAGAATGTTTCTAAAATTAAAATTTGGGATGGAGGTTTCTAATTCGTTAGGGGTTGTACATGGTTCCAGCTTCTGATTTAAGGAAGCAATTGGTTCGGAGGGAGCAACTTCCAGTTTCTTAAGCCACTAAAAACTGTACATACTGTGGTATCTTGCACAGCCCTTTTCTTTGTTTTTCTTTAGTTTTTTTAACTTCTGTTCACGCTGATACTTCTGCTTTATTTCTAATGTGTCCATGTGTGGGTTTGTCTGCAAGCTTTCTGAAATTCCGAATTATTTAGAAAAATGGGGTCAGTACTTGACAGAATTAGTATTATATTAATTATGCTACTAAAGCGAACTGCATTACTAAGATCTGCACAGACAATGAAATCACGATTTAAAAAAATAGCGGCTTCAACTGTTGGTGTGAGGAATCGTTCAACCCTACTCCACCCCACCCCACTGCATCCCCCCTGAAGAAAGGGAGATCCCGCATGTGCTGCTGCAACCAAGAATTTCTAAAACCAAGAAGAAACATTCTTTGCTACAACTAAGAAGAAATAAAATAGTATATAGGGTTCAAAATACAGTCAAGTCCCCCATGAAACGGCTTCCCCATCAGAATTCTTTTACTCAGTTTTATCCCAAACGAATAGGCCTATAGGTATTATTACGAAAAACTTTCCCATTTTAAAGCAACAACATGCTCCAGTTTTCAAACAAAATTGGAGCGTCGAAAGAAGAAAAAAATGAAGAAACTTTTACTCAGGAGGTGTGTTGGGAAAAGCTTCCACATTTGAATTCGACAAGCTCCATTTTCATTTTTTCTCCCTTGATTCAGGGGATGTTAGGGTAATTTCCTCCCCCCGCACCTCAAACAGCAGCAGACAAGTCGGGAATGAGCCGCATCGCGTGGGCGTGGCAGTACGGTATGCCCGACGTGGGAAAAATTAAAACAGTTTGATGAGAACGATGCCTGCACTACGATTACTCCAATGATGTACGGATGGTTTTAGATTTCAATTCGTATTCTAAAATTTATACAAAACGGCAAAATCTGTTATTTTTTCACAGACGTTTATTTTTTATCTGAAGCTGGCCGATAGAGGGGAGGGAGGGGCGCCAACAGCCTGGGGCACAGCCTGGGACCCTGGGACCTGAGCCAGTCCGCGTCTGCACCCATCACCATCACATGCTGTCAGACGATAACCTGGAAAAACTTGCCAACGCTGAAGAAACTGAAGATATAGTATTTCACATTCCTAACTTTCCTTGCCACACACAGGAGGTAGAAAGGGGGTTAATGGTAACTGAAGCATCAGCCAGAGACTGCGGCAAGGTAAGACGTGATGGACATAATAGAGCCAAGACTGAATCGAGAAATGCTATACCTAACTTTACAACATTTTATTACAGTGTTAAAGAAAACATAAAACCATTGAAAATTGTAATTGAGTGTGGGATATTAAAAACTTGCCTAAATAGTAAATTACGTTTTATTACATATTCAGCATCCTACAAGCAACTTTTGAGGGGTCAGGAATTTTCTGATTCGAAAAACTGTCTTGAGTGACAAAACATAATTTTACGTCGAAAATTACAAAAAAATGGAAATTTCGAAGCGAGTGTGGGATATTTAAAAAATATCAAAATGAGAAATTTCTTTGTAGTCCTTTATTTAGGGTACTAGATGAAACTTTAGAAGGGTCAGGCGTTTTCAGATTTAAAAAATTGTCTTAAGCAAAAAAATCTAGTTTTATGTGAAAAATTGGAAAAATTTGAAACTTCAAATCAAGTGTGAGATTTAAAAATGAGAGATTTCAAAATGAGAAATTTTTTCCCCCTGTAATCAGGATCCTAAAAGGAAACTTTTGAGGGGTCAGGGATCTTCAGATTCGAAAATTTGTCTGAAACTAAAAAATCAAGACGCCTTACTATGCATGTGTTTCACAGTAGGCCTATCTGCCTGCAAGTAAGACCCAAACTGGTTTTGTCGTTGTGTTATGCCTGATTTGCTACTGAGTTAAGTGTTTCATTGGCGGGCCAGTTCCTGTAACCTATAAGTTTTGTGGGCAAGACCATTCCGTGAGGGGGCGGAATAAGGGAATGGCTGCTAAGCTATAAATAGCCAAAAGAGGTACGAATATCAGATTATTAATGATTTCTTTGTAGGAGACGTTTAAAAATAACTTGCTTTGAAAAATAAATGTCACACTTCAAATAAAATAGAAAGATTTAGGGTTCAACTTTCAACTGAAGCATTAAGTAGAGCCACAGGACAAAAACTGACCAGAATACTGCTTGCTATAAAAGGTCTAAATTTACGTGTAAAATCTAGAGATTGCTGTTGCAGTCCGTGATTAAGGTGTGCACCTCAATAGTTTCGAAAGTTGCAGAAGTGAACATAAGATCGATTGCTAATCAGTAGTTAATGTAGTTGCTTATCTAGACACACGCTAGTGTATCGCGCCAAGTTAGGCAACAAACATCGCATTAATTCAATTGTCGAGGTTGTAAACCGTTGTAAACCATTGTAACGCGACGCCATAGCGCAGTGTCTTATATCCTGAAGCATAGTTGGGCTCATTTCAGGTACTTGCGGAAAAATAATAATGCGGTACAGAAGCTTAAATTGTGTTGAAATCGAGAGTAATTACCCACCTGACAAAAATTAACTCATGTAGAAATGCCAGCTAAGCTGCTTTCAATCCAAAATCTGACTTTCAATAACGTTGAAAATGTATTACTAGCTATCTAGCTACCTACCTACCTACCTATCGACCTAGCTAGCTTGCTAGTCCACTCATCCCCATGGTAAATCCCATAGGGTGATTATTCATCGATTCCGAGATAGCGGGAAGGTTTCCAGCTATAAAATTGAACGAATGGGTGCAGTTCAATACGAACAGCGTACTTTTTCTGGTTTGGAGGCTGGGGCGTAACGTGGATGGCGTGGGAGGGCGCGTTAGTACGAAATTGTTATAACTATTGTTAGTATTGTCTGTATCGTCTCTCATTGGACGGCCTAAGTTCGGACAATGAGAAAGTGTATACTGACGTGCGTGCCTAGACACACACTATATTATCAAGATAAATCTAAACAACGTTGCAAAGAAATTGTATTCACGTCCAATTCACGAAAAATAAACCAACTGCAAAAACAAAGCAAAATAAACACAAAAACAGGTAAAGAGGCCACCGAGTTGAAAGTGGTTCGGCCCTTCAAAGGAGTGATATCAACACACCAAAACTAACTAAATAAAACAAATTACAACAAAATTAAAACCAAACAAAAAACCTATAAAGTGGTGACTAAGTTAAGAATGGTTCTGCCTATAATAGGCAAATTTCTTGTTGACGTGGCACTTACACATCTGCACGGTAATGAAGTTGAGTCAATACACAATTTAAAAACAAAGGAATGATATCATACCAAAAAACAAAAATGGTAAAAGGGGCCGCCTAGTTCCGAATGGTTCCGCCCTTCAAAGGAGTGATATCAACACACCAAAGTAGCAATGTTCTAGTCTTCATTTAACCTTCGAACTATTAAGAGGTCCGATTAACTTGGCGAATGTTTCGGTGTGATGATATCACTCCTTTGAATGGCCGAACCATCCGGAACTTGGCGGCCCCTTTTACCAGTTTTGGTTTTTGATATGATTTACGTATAACCGAACAAGAAAACAATTACTAACAAAAACGTCAAGAGTGCCGTAAAAAAGGGGGTTATATGATTGCAGTTTCACTTGTTAAAATGTACACGGATGAAATTTGGATGATTTTTAATCAAATGTACAATTCAGAAAATTGCATCTGTTTAAGTGCTGTTGAGCTTTACGTTTTAAATATATGATAGGTAAAGTACAACAGCACTTAAACAGATACAATTTTCTCAATTGTACCTTTGATTATTTCAATTAAAATCATCAAAATTTCATCCCGTGTACATTTTAACAATAAAGTGAAACTTCAATCATATAACCCCTTTTTTATGGCACACTTTACATTTTTTTTAGTAATCCGTGTACTACCTTTTGTACGGCTATGGCGTCGTGCTACAAAGATTTATGCATGCATTGTTGCTAGCCACTTTGAAACAATTCAACTCAGCTCTGAACACCTGCATTTACGAAATAAATACGCCATCCTATCGTTTCTAGCTGCCAATTTCGAGGCCGCGAAATTAACAACGTAGCTTACTTTGGTTTAGGTCTATACGCGTTTAGCTGAAACACGGATTCGTTCATTTTGCCCTTCAACAATGAACCTTTTAGCAAAGACAAAACACGTGCACGAAGAATGGATCTGGGGTTTGCTGAGTGGCATTGTTCTCAAATTACAATGGTTAAAACAATAGTAAACAATCACAATGATCGTTCAGGGACCCGTAACTTCTGGATGCATCGACCAATCGAAAAAGTGGTCTCTCTGAGGATGAAGTCCAGGGAAATTTCTGGCTAAGATCATGTTTCAGATTTTAGGTAGGTGCAGTAATTTTTTTCTTAAACCGTGTCCCACAAGAAGAAGAAGAACATCAACAACAAGTAAACAGTTTTCAAATTTACGTGTGGCTCTCTACTTCTACTCTTGCACAGAATTGCATAAAAGTTGGTGTAAAGTTGAGAAAAGTTCCTATCTACTATCTGGCCATGTTTGGTCGAAATATATTGAATAGAAACGAAGAAATTAATAGTTTTAGTTTTGCTGGAGAGAGGACTTCAATCATACATATACACGGCCATAGCCGTGGTTGATAATCATGCATTTCTGCAATAATGGTAAAAGATAGGTCCAATAACGGGTGGTTTCTAATAATAGCTGAGTTACCAATAATGGCCGGATTCTATAGTTTCCAATGCGTAATGGGGGATTGAGGCTTAATGGCGCGTCGACAGCTTGGTCATTAGCGCCAAAATACGTAATGGCCAGTTCTCTAATGATGACTTGGCCGCTCACAATGGTTGTGTATCTGTAATGATGGCTTTGCAGTACTGGCCGTTTCAATAATGGCCTGGCCTCCAACAATAGATCCTGTGTGTTTGGTTTAGTGTATTAGGAGCATTACACTTAAAGGTCATCAGCCCCCAGCAGACACTACACCAAGTCAAAATCAAAGAAACAAATAGAGTGAACAAATAAAATAAGAACTAAAAACAACAAATCTAGAAACGACCGGATACAGCCTATTATAAAGGTCTCCAATTAACAGACGGTTTCTAACATTAGTGGTTCCTTTAATAATAGTCTGGCATTAAGTAAAGCAACGAACTATAATTTAAACTCCAATTTCAGGGAACAATGATTGCGACATGACAGCCTCCACCCACACTCATACATGTACATCAATAAGGAAACAATCAAAACGACTGGCTATTTCACACGCAACAATACACACACAAAATACAACATATATACACGCACATGAAACAGAATGAAAACCTAAACCCACAAATACATGCCAAACAGGCGCCATAACAGCAAAACGCTTACGGAATTGAATGATAAAAATACGTACACAAAAGAACACGTGATTACTCACACAAACTATAACAGAAACCTTCAAACACATACACACCAAACACTGCCTTAACTAGGAATCTGCTTGTTTTGCAAATTATAAATGTACTCAAAATAAGCACATAGCCTAACCACTCAGAGAAAACTGACTTGAAATATAAAACAACAAACACAGACAACTATAAAAAAACCTGTATAATACACAAATTGTGTGCGCACGCACAAACACCCAAACACAAGGTTCAAACATAAACTACTTCCAATTTTGACATAATCATTAAGCAATCACAGTCCTTCTTCCCTGGATAGTTCATTGTGTTCGAGTGAACTCTGATCCGTTTTTATTTGTGTACTTTCACAGCTGTGAGCATGGAGTTACGGGCTCTAATGTTTTTATTCTAAATGGCGAAGCAGTTTTTTGTTCAGTGAATGCAATTACCAGCCGGTTTCCAATAATGGCCGTGTATCTAATAAATAATGAGAGAGAAAATTGCATTTATTTTACTTGGTAAGATACAAATTAAGAAAAAGCACTGCATAAGATATGGTCTCCTTTTCAAACCCAACCAGCAAACAGCATCAATTAAGCTTGACAGGAATTAAGCAAACGGCTGTAAACATCTACATCATGGTTACACATTTCAAAATTAAAAAACAAAGGGATTAAAAATACTAATTGAATGGACAGGGTATGTACGAATCACACTGGAAATTCAGAAAAGAAAAATACTAGAAATAAACTACCTGGACTACTTTCGGATCCTGATGCTTATGGGTCGTACTGGCAGTGTAATAAGGTAAATGCTCCAGATATAAATACTGGATAACTATAAATCAATTGAGCCTCTACCATTTATTTGTGTATTTAATTGTACGACTTTATATTTTCAGAGCCAGCAGCAAGTGGCAACTGGTAAATATTCCGGACATCACTTTGGCTATTGCAACAGTATGGGTGGCTGTAAACTCACCTGTCAGACACAGGATCACTGGGCGGATTAATACTGTTCCCAAGACTTTTTTTGAGTAGTGTAAGATTAAATTGTCCATAAATTTTTGGTGAATATTGTGTGATGTTGTTTTGTGCAAATTAAGTCCTATACCTATGCATTGTAAATTCAATTTTGTGTGATTACTTGGTATCAGGTGGACTACGAGCTTAATGTTTGGCCCAGTTTTTTTTATTTACGTAAATGATTTTAATGAAAACAAAATACTAAATAGTATCTGTCCTCGTTGCAGAACACATTATTTTCTTTGAAATTCAAGATTCATATGGCAGATGGGTTACAAACTTTAAAAAAGGTCTAAATTATATTTAAAACTGGTTTATTATACGAATAGCACAGCAGCAAAGAATAAAACTAAGTGAAACTTTTTCCAAAACCATGAGAAGAAAATAAAGGTTGCATAGCAAGCGTTGCCCGTTTCCAGTCAACTACACGACGAAGCCCTAAGACCCATGTCTGACCAGAAACGGCCATCTTACCTGACAAAAGTAATCGAGTGAGCCACCTGTGATGTCTCGCTTCACAAATACTGCTTTTAGGTCACGATGATTATTTTGTCTTGCTGGCGTCACTCGAGTTCCCAAAAAAGAGGAATGCATAGTGTTCTCTTCAATTGTGATCAAGTTGAATGACCTAAAAACCGTTGATTTCCAGTGGAAGGTTCTACTTTGTACTTTGCATGTTTTTCTGTATTGCCAACATTATTAAAAAAATGCGATATGCTGCAACACAGTGGATGAACCAGAGATGCCAGAGAATATAGTGAGAATAATAATTAGCAGAGCGAGCGAGTGAAGAGAGTGAAGCGTAGCCTATAACGGACTCCAAATTGCAAAATGTTGGTTGGTTGGTTGGTCCGTCCACTGGTTGCACTCTTGTAGTTTGGGTGAAGCCAAAACAAAAAGTCGGATTGGACTGTAATTTGGCACAATGATTTATACCTCCAAAAGTATTGCTGAGCCACAATTTGGCATAAATCGAACAATTATTACGGAAGAAATTACAATTTTTCGTATTTATTTCTAACACTCACCATTGTAAATTTAGAATCCTGAATAGTTAAGAAATTCCGACGAAGCATACACTCGGCTGCTGGTAATCAAGTGAACTTTAAAAATAACGCCAAACTAAGTCATCGTCACTGCCCTACAGCTAACAATGTTTTTTGACATAACGAAATAATAATAGTTGATTAGAGCACTTTAACTACTGGAGGAAGACAAGCAAATGGAAAAAAACCAGAAGGATTCGTCAACGACTCACATACGTTTCATGTGAAAAAGAATGCTTGGAAGAAATCAGCCAACATGGCACCCAAAGGGGTGTTGACACTATCAACGGGAATCTCATATGTGAAACATCAAATTGCCGCTGCAGGAGGAAAAAACTCGAAAAAAAACGATGATGCCTTTGGTGATGCCTTTCGTGTCTCCTTATGTAAGCCTCAGCATGAACTTCCATGTTAAACGTCGAACTTTGAACTCCTATAGTCTCGCCCAGAATTGACATAGACTAACGAAATTCGGTATTTGGGGTCGTGTTGTAACTATTTCACCCCATTACAAATTTTAATGACAACAATCAAACCGTTCGGCGTCCACAGCATGGCCATTTCTTTTTGTTGTTCTTCTTCTTCTTCTTGTTGTTCTTGTTGTTCTTGTTGTTGTTGTTGTTGGGACTCTTTGCCCTCACCTGGAGACCGAACCACTGAACCGATTTTCAAGTTCTATAGCTTAAAACGTAGGTCTGGACAAGGCCTAGGGCCTTTCGCAGGCTATTTTAACGTAACTACAATATTCTTGACACGGAAAGCCAAATGGGCTAAAACTTTTGGTCTCACCTAGAGCTCGAACCAATGAACCAATTTTCAATTTGTATAGCTTAAAATGTAGGTATTAACACCGACCAGAGCCTTTTGAACCCGATTTTGATGTGACTACAGTATACTCGTTGGCAGAGCAATTATAATTGCAGAGCACTGGGCAGAAATCATTAATGTTGCTGTTGGGACTCTTTGTCCTCGCCTGGAGATCGAACGACAGAACCGATTTTTAAGTTCTATAGCTTAAAACGTAGGTATGGACAAGGCCTAGTTCCTTTCGCATGCTATTTTAATGTAACTACATTATTCTTGACACGGAAAGCCAAATGGGTTAGAACTTTTGCTCTCACCTAGAGATCAAACCAATGAGCCAATTTTCAATTTGTACAGCTACAAATGTAGGTATTAACACCGATTAGGGCCTTTTGAACACGATATTGATGTTACTGCAGTATTCGCATCGGCAGACCAATTATTATTGTAGAGCACTGGTCAGAAATCGTTAAGTGGAGTAAAAAATTTTTGCAGAAATTTTGCAGAAAACATAAATTTGGTACACAAGTCTTTCTTAACAGTAAAAATCGAACCAGCCATGGACCCCAATGAAATACCCAAAGTGCTATCAGTGCCCCCCC
>JAHWFP010110866.1:0-12104 GCA_023313725.1 Lithobius niger
AGAGAGAGATTGCTCATTGCCTTCATGGAGAGAGTGACCGCTCAACTTCTGTCCTGGAGTGAGTGATCCACACGTTATAGAGGCAATAACGTTCCTGTTCTTGAATCACGTTGGATAAAACGTTGATTTCGTTAATGTATGAAGGTTTTAGTTAATTTTGCAGCAGATAAACGTTGATTTAAGGGGTAGGCTTTAACTAAAATATTTCATAATTTTGGCCTTACAACATTTCAGGAGGTGCATTTTAAGGATGTACCGATGTGCTAAAATCCCAATTCCGTTGTTGAAAAAACATCGGTCGATATCTGAGTCCGATGTCTCCTGGTCTGATGTGTAAGATTGTAAAGTAAAGTGAAACTAAGTTACATTTTTCATGGAGTCAAATATAATTAAGAGGATTTCACAAATAAAATTTAATATTTCTATAGGCCTAAAATTGTGGATATCCGATGTTTTAACATCTGCTGCAAAAAATTTGATCCGATGCTCTGATGACCGATCTTGCCAAAAAGGCCGATTTCCGATGTCCGATGCCAACATCGGTGCACCTCTAGGTTGAGCTTCATATGGGCGTTTAATACACGATTTACTGTAATAGTCAAAGGAGTGCGGCAGATTAAATTAGGGAAGTAAGTATGATTTCTTCTGCTGCTTCATCCTGATAGTCCATGTAATATTACCCAAAAGTCTTATTTATGAGAATAATGCATCCATTTCTCGGTAACAGGCGAATATCCCCCTGGTGAAAAGCCCCCTGCAAAATATCCCCCGTCAATATCCCCCGTGCGATTTTTCCCCCGGAAAATATCCCTCCAATACCAATATCCCCCCTTCCCCCCTAAAAAAAGTAAAAGCACAAAACAATATTTAATAAGTTAGGCGAGGGAACGATAGTCATCCTAAAGCCGAAAACTCATAACTGCCGAAACTCACTACTGGAAACTACTAGGAATGAAACTTTTTAAATATCAGTCATGCCTAGGTCAACCCCACCTGCCCCCGCAAAAAAAGGACAAGGAGGTTGCAAACGGATTATAGAGATGACACGTGTTTTGTACACGTGTTGTTCCTGCCCTTGCCTTTCAGTTGACGCTGCGGCGCCGCTGCGTTGACATAGCTAATCATTGCACACGTGCTCTTTTTAACGCGTGTTAACTAGGGGTGTGCGATTTTAATATTTTGGGTTCGATTCGATTTCGATCGATTTTGGGGAAGAACATCTCGATTACTATTCGATTTCGAAATTCAATTTTTTTCTTTTTCGATTTTAAAATATTTTTTTTCCAATTTTTATCAATAAGGTCTAGCCTTTGAAAAAGATATTAATTTTAAGTAATTACATTCCTGTAAACTAATGTTACTCCAATACATTGAACTTTGAATTATGTCTTCATTTTATGCGCAAAACTACATTTTGGTTTTAACACAACGTTAGAAATTAAGCTTCCACCTTCCCCCACACTCCTCCTTTTGAGTAGCACCATCCTTAGATTTTATTTAGTCAAATTAACTTCATATATTGTGCAAGTTTGGCAAATTATTGCCCCTTAGTTGATTGCTAAACTTACACTGGCATGTTGTAAGGCAATGACTACACTATTTTAGCAATGATTAACTTGGTACCATGCACAGTTCCCATATAAAACGAAGTCATTACACATTTTTTACTAAAGTTAATGCTTTACTTGATTCAAATTTGTTTGTTGCACTTTATTCAGTGCATTTACTTGAAAATTTTCCTAAAATAGAAAATAATTCATCTCGTTACTCGGTGGAAATCTCGTTACTCGGTGGGAATCTCGTTAATCGGTGGGAATCTCGTTAATCGCATTTTTCGATTTTGATTCTGACGGATTCGATTCGATTTCGACAGCGTAATAAAATCGAAATCGAATCGAAAGTTTCGATTTTCGCACAGTCCTAGTGTTAACGCTGCGGCGCTACTGCGTTGACGTTACCAATCAATGCACACATGACCGTCAACCGCCAGTACTCATTCGGCGGCAACCCATTTTGCTAACCCCGCGGACAAAAAATATATTTTGAGACGATATTGCCTTTTTTGCCTACCTCGTGAATAAAAAATATATTTTGAAACCAATGCGACGATATTTGGTACATTCATTTACTGATTTAAGACGTACTAGGGGAATATATTACTGTATACATTCTTTGCAGATTAACTAAAAAATTCGGATACGTTCTTTAATTACTTCCCAATGAGTCTTCAATCATTTCTGCAGCAACATTTCATATTTCAGGATAGTTCTTTACTCCCCCAATAAACAATTCCATGTCTATTTCTTCGAAATTGGACGCCATTTTCGGTAACGCTTTTGCTGTAAACGGCGGATGTGTGGACCGCTCAAGTCACACAAGGTACCGAGGGACATAGTTACGTTTTTTTTAACGTTGCGGTACCGCTGCATTGACGGGGGGAATTGCTGTGCAAAACGACCGCATGAGCGCCAGGCGGTAACACAACGTTGATGCAGGTACGTGTGTAGTACCCAACAGATGGCACATAAACCAAACCGCAAATGTGGTACCGCACGTGTGCACCGGTACTAACAATGCGTTTGATGGTTTTTAACAGTTGCAAGATGCAGCTCCTATCCTAAATTATTTTTAAGATACTTGTACTGGTCATGCATCAAGGTCGCCGTAGCATACTTTACAGCATCCAGGCTTATCGGCGAGTGTACTGCATTCAAATACTGGCTGGTCGTGCACTGCAGCCTCAGTGGAAAAAGTATGCCGGTTCAAATACAAGCATACTCTCAGTAGTGAATGGCTATATCACCAGATCAACTTATACTCATAGTTCGATCACGCAAAACCAAAAGTCAAAGTCAAAGACCTGAACAACCATGGACAATCATTCTAAGATGAAAAGGTATACAATAATTAATTTTCAATTACGTCTGGTGATGATTTGGGGGGGGGGTGGATGGGGAGTAGGTTTTTAATCGTTGGATATTGATGTTAAAAGTTAGTATTTTACGGCAGCGAATTTCCGGCAGTTATGATTGGCAGAGGCCTTAGGATGATTATTATCATTCCCTCCCCTAACCTTACGGTTTATTTATTTTTGTACATGTATTGTATTCGTACTTTTTTTTGTAGGGGGGATATTTTCCAGGTGGAATATTTTCTGGGGGGATATTTTCCGGGGGATATTCGCATTGAACCCCATTTCTCTTATGTAAGGCTGTATCGATACCACTTTTACCGATCTGATACCGATTTCATTCAAGATGAGACTTCGTCTTGCGCTCTTACTTTTTTTAAAGTAGCAGTCTGAAGGCAGGGAACACAAAGTTCTGGATGTGATATAGTTAGGCTCCGAAACAAAACATCAGCAGCCTGCTACGAGAATTGTTCCAAAAGACTGATTTATAAGGTTACGGTCAGTTAGCAGTTATCAGATTAGTGCAGTAAATTGGTTTGGTAGTGCAATGGTTTTGTCATAGCTGTACAAGTCGTGAAAGAATATATGTGTTCTGCAGTTTTCCGCTACTATCCGAAAATACTACCTTTTAGTTTTAAATCGTTTATTTAAATGCTCCCTGCTCAAAGATCTTAAAAATTCACTTTTAGGAGGCTTCCACTGATCGCCACCAGGTGGCATTGCGTGCCAACTCCCATCACGCAATGCCCACTCCCATCACTTTTTGTTTAAGCATTCACCCTGAGAGGATGTATACTTGCTCTCTGCTGAGATTTTCCAAAATGTCTCAGACCTTCGAGGAAACGCTAGCATCTGCTGACGCGGATTTGTGTACTCATTAGAAAACACCCGGGACGGCACCCATGGTGTCGGAAATGTCGCTGCTGCTAATTTATCGCTGCTAACCTCATTGAGACTTCATGAGAGGGGTGGGCAGTAGCAATGCCAGGGTTGTTAATAGGCGATTTACAGTAATAATACATCTTTTTCCGTTGTGCCGCACATTCGTTATGCACAGGAAGGCAAGCACATTCGTTATGCAACAAGCCTGTCTTGTTTCATGTCCTCATTTTCTTAAATTTATATCCATCCATAGGTAAGCACATTATGGGGAAGCTTTGAAATCAAGAATGTTCGCCTGGCAAAGATGATGATTACACAGTTTTCGGAGTAAGTCGATCCATTTTTCTGTTGTCATTCTAATTGGTGGGCAGTCTAATATGATAAATTTGAGCTAATTCTAAGTGATAAGTTTTTCCACTTTCTGTGGTCAGTGTACAGCAGGGGTGTGCGAGCCTCGCAAGTTTTGAGTTTGAGTCGAGTTTTTAGTGGTGTACCGATGTCATAATTCTGATTCCGGTACCGGTTCCAATACCCAATAAACTAGTTCCGTATGGTTCCGATATCGATACCAAGTACGATTACCATATGGCAATACCACAGTGAATGAAAAAAAAAATTAATAATAATGAATTAATTGTAAGCTAGTGTTTTCAGTGGGTTGAGTTTGGTTGGCAGCACAAACGAACCTTTCCTGTCCCCTCTGTTGTTTACAGCCACAGGCATTGACCTCATTTTGGGCACGTAAGGTCACTGAGGTGAGAGGTCAGTGTTGTGGCAACGCTGTCAAGTGACGCACGCTTTACCCACCGCCACCCCTTCTCTTCCATTATTCTTAGCCTTTTCATCTTGGGACTGACTTCGTCTTGTCGGGTGTGGGCTTCCTCGTCCTTCCCGCGTGAAGGATCAGGACTCGCTGGCTCCCAAACACGCCTCCCCTGTTCCGGGCCTGGTGCTTTTGTAGTTCGGGTCAGCCACGCTACCTCTCTATGACTGAGCCCTAAGGGCCCGCGCAGTCGGACGCTGTGTCTTGGTCAAGCCGAGGGGACTAAGTCAGCCCCCAGTTTGTACCAAAGTGTATTTTTTAATTTTTATTATTTTGGTTATTGAATCTGTAGCCATTGGTGTCAATAAATCTACGTTTTCTATTTCCATTCTTGTTTGTCGTTTGTGCTGCCAAGTAAATTATGCTAAAGGAGCCCAGGGTTTTGCTGTGGCAATATTTTATAGATTTACAAACATTCTGAAACGTAAACTTTTATACTTACAAATTTGTATTAAGTTAAATTTTAAAAATCTTAACATTAAAAGTAAAAAAAAATGAATTAAAATTAAATTTAATTAAAATTTTAAATTAAAATAAAAAAAAATTGGTTGCAAATAGCAGAAAATTTGAAGATTTTTTTACATAGGATTTTTTCTTTCCAGATGTATCAACTTTAATTTAAAAAATCTTAAATAAAAAAACTGAATTAAAATTACAAACCTCAAATTAAAAAAAAAGACGTACAAATAACCGAAAAGTTGAAATGATTTTTTCAATTGGACCTGAATTTTTTTAATAGGATTTTCTTCCAGGATTGGTCAAAGCACTTAGTGAAGCTCATAGGATTTTGAAAAAACGAACCATCTTAGGCCATTAATAAAAAAGTTGTTTCTCACGCCCCGCCGCACGGACTCCAAACCCCCCCCACCGACCTTTTTTTTTTTGGTTTACGGAAACCAGAAATGTCAACTCACGATCTGTTCTAACGAATTTTGAATTCACCGGACTTCTTTTTTTGTGCGAGTGTTCTTTTTGCTCACCAAATACTGTGATAGGGCTCTCGTGAAACCGTTATATTTGTTTGAAGTTTTTCATTAAAAAATAGAACAAAAATGGCTTTGTTTTAAATTACAACCCCTATATTATGGTAAAAAAATAAAAAAGTATAAAGTATAAAAGTATAAAAAAGTATAAAAATAAAAAATAAAAAAGTAAAAAAAGTAAAAAAAAATTCGCCCGTCCGCACCGATTTTTTTCGTAAAAGGCTCGAGAAACAACTTTCTTTTTCTAAGTGGCCTTACTTTGAATGTTTGAAAAATTTCAGAAGACATCTCGCGCTCAAATTCAAAAAGAAACAAATCCTACAGAATTTGCGAATTTTCGACAGGCTGCTTGACTAAAGATGGTAAGAATAGTTGGCTTATCTTCTTCAGGCCACCACAAGAAGCTTATTTACATTATTTAGAATGTCCAACGTGCATTGATCGTTGTAGGAATAGCAGACGACTATGACGCGACTCGTAGCCGTCCGTATTTACGAGGCGGCACTCGCTGCTTCTAACCATGCCACTTATTCGAAAGGCGCTTGCGCAGTTCTCTGCTGATAAGATGCTGGATAGAAGGATTTAAGGGGCCTTGTGGGTTCATAAGCACTAGGGATCGACCGAGTCCGTATATATCCGGATCCGGCGCCGGATAATGTAGTATCCGGCGAGATCCGGATCCGTCAATTATATGGAGCCGGATACCGATTGCAACACAACCAAAACATGTTGCATGCCTCGGCAAAATAAATCTTAGTAAAATAACGAAGCGATCTACGGATATAAACAATTGCAGATGCAAAAATTATAGTGTAAATTATTGCACAAAAATATACTTGGGATAATCATATTAGGTTTTCATAACTTAAAAAAAAAAAGTTGAAGTTTGACTACGTAAATGCGCTTACGAAAATATTCACCTTCCGTTGCAGTACATGTGAGACCTTGAAACGATCGTCCTCTGGTTATTCTTCCATTACTGCGTTGTTTACGGCTTCTGAAATCCTTTTTTTAAGTTTTTAATACCGTAAAAGTAGTTTTAAGTTGTTTTATTTCCTAATTTATATTCGCTATCCTTGAAAGCAATCTGTTTACGGCTGCCATCGCATTCTCACTCCCAGCCGGCTGTCCACCAATAGACGCGAACCTGGTAGCTCCAATGGCTGTGACCTTGACTCGCTTCACGTGACGTAGCTTGGGACTGGTCTCCGGCGCAATGAATGATCCACTTGCCAACCGGGGAATCCCAGCTTTCCAACGCGACCAAGATGGCGGCAGTTTGTTGTGTTGTTGAGTTACGACAGATTGAACCAAGGTCTAGTTTTAGCAAACAAAAGCAATTTCACGTCAGTTTTGACGACACGGCCAACAAAAACATCAATTGAGGTAATTGAAAGATGATATTTAATTAAATAAATCCAAAATAGGCGTGCCACAGCACCTAATTCAGTCGAAATTACACCTCCGTTGTATGCAATGGTGGATTTTCTTTGCAAACGGGGCTTTGAATCGAGGGTGCGTCAGGAGTTTTAGAAACGGTTTTGAAGTGACGATAAATCGTGATTTGGATGCCAAGAGGTTAAATTCGAAAAGTAAGACGGTTTAATGACGGGATCAAAAACTATCAAGAAATAATAGCATGATAAACCAAATATGACTTCCATGTTGCAAGAGTCAAGACGGGTTTGCAACAAACCTGTATATATGTATACAGGTATACCTATGTATACCTGTGTATGTAGGTATGTATATATGTGTATATATGTATGTATGTATATATGTATGTATATATATATATGTATATATATATATATATGTATGTATATATGTATATATATATATGTATATATATATGTATGTATGTATATATATATATATAATTTAGGTTCATAAAATACAAAAAAAAAAATACAGTACAGCTTTTTTTATGTTGGTTTCGTTCCTTTTTTTTTTGCTTTCGGTCGTTGTTATACTGTGCGCAATACAAAACGGAACGAAAGCAACTTAAAAAAGCTGTAAATAAAAGACCTGTTGTGAATTTGACTTTTTTTAATGCATCCAAAACTCAATAATTTTAATCTAAAATAAATGCATGGACTACATACTGGTTTCACATTTGCAAATTATTTTTCGAAATGAAGCTAATCAATGAGAAATCCTTCAACTAGAAAAATGTTTTCTGACTTTGTGCTTTGTTTGACTGTTTAAAAACAAATTTGCAGAATTTAGCAACATTGCAAAAACAGTTCTGTAATTTACATGCAATTATTCTAGTATACTGGTGCTCATAATATCGTAAGACTTCTACGTGTTTAATGTATGAAAATAATGTGAAACAAAGCAAAAATTAACACCATAGCTGCAACTTGTAAGGGGGAAAAAATAAACAGCTTTTTTTCGTTTTTGTGTGTGAATTACCCGGTATCCAGTACTGGCCCGGCTCCGGAACGTAGATCCGGAACCGATCCGGCACTGACATGAAATTATCCGGAACCGACCCGGATCCGGCAAAACGGTATCCGGTCGATCCCTAGTTTTAACCTCTAAAAATAGTTTTTACTTTGCTAAAATACTTACCTGTACGAACCCACCCTCCTCCCGCATCGAACCGTGTATGTGGTGAGACAAACTGTGTGGAGAAGCGGTAAAGGGGCGCAACCTTGCGGTGGTCATGAGCCCCGGGGAGTGCCATTGCAAGGACCAAGATTGCTTAAATTTCATGTTTGGGACGTAGCATTTCCAATAATTGTAAAGCATCAAAAATACAGGTAAGTATTTTTGGCTAAGTAAAAACTATTTTTAGAGGTTAAAACCTCGTTTTATTCCTAATGTTTGGTATGCTCCTATAGGCTCGCTCTAGATCGCAACTTAAACCAGTTTGATGTCTGGGCAGACAAGTTTGAACAGTTGCCGCTTTACTTCATGATGTTCCACGGCCAAGAAACTATTAAGAATGTCTTGGAGGTTAGTATTATAGAACAGTCAGTAGGGCTGCACTGACACCATTTTTCACTAATCTTATCCTATCCCTATCTGATACCAATACTGATTGAGTACTGGGAGTCTGCTACCAATACAGGATATTTTTTTTCCATTGATGGCTACGGTAACTGGATTTATTTAGGACTAGTGACAAGGGTGAAACGAATATGGTTTCGGCAAGCGAAATAGCAGAAACAACTGCTTGTTTGGGGCTCCATTCTACTGAATGGTTGACACCCAGGCCTAGCACAATTTTTATCAATTGATCATTTAATATCATTTAGCTCTAACCCACAAAGATCTCTAGACAGAGTGTTTCGCCCTTGTTTGGGTTCGTCAGTAGAGAATACTTTGTGGATGAGAGCTAGGCTACGCTTGCTAGGGCAAATGACAATGGTGAAACGAATACGGTTTCAGCAAAAACCATCCACAAAGTATTCTCTACTGACGAGCCCAAACAAGGGCGAAACAGTCTGTCTAGAGATCTTTGTGCGTGAGAGCTGATTGATATTAATAGGACTAGGGGTGTGCAATTTCAATATTTTGGGTTCGATTCAACTTTGTTGATTTTCTGCATTGTTTTTCTTTTTTAATTTTGATCCATTTTGTTTTTCAATTTGCTTATATATCTAGGCTAGTCAAGTTTCAGTTCTGTAGAAGAAAAAACACACAAATTTTAAAAGACATCTAGATTTCATGTCATACTAGCTCATAATAGAATAATAACCTAGTCACATTAAACTAATAACATCTGCTAGGGAAGGCCCAGCCCCAAAAGTGACTGGTTACTATCCCCACGACTCAAAAACACAATAATATATATTTCTCGGTTCAGACGAAACATGAAACCGAAGGAATCCTCTAACTCTAAAGTCTTGGCAACATCTCCTTTTTGGACTTTCTCGTCACCCTCAAAAATCATAAATTCACATATCAACCCTACCAAACTTTCTGCCACCAACGATCTGAAAGCCTCTACCAAGAAGGAGGTGTTACGAATGATGACAAACTCAGTCAACAACAAAATTGCGGCAACACACCTCCAGGACACAAAAAGAATGGTCATAAAACTTGGCTACCTGCCATACCTTCTCAATTCTCTCATCAAAAAAGCCGTGGCAATCCGAGCTAAACCTGTGAAAACAGACCACGAGTAGCCCTAACACACGTCAGAGATGCTTATGAACCACTCCATATAATATTAAGAATATCAAATCTCTTCTCCTAAAATGTCGTAAGAGTTCATAAGGTGTACCCAAACACGACTGAAACCGAATGTTACCACCTAGCCTCTGGTCCAATATCCATGCCAAAACCACAGACAAACCCTGCAGCAAAACCTCAACATACATACCTTACTCTAAGTAATTTGAAAATGTCACATTGCCTACTATGAAACTTCATATTAAAGGTGAATACTCTAAGGAAAAACTGCAATTCACCTTAACAAGCTAACCTAAGTGCGCCAGAACATCAAGGTAAGCCACAGCTCCCACGAGAAATCCTTATCTAAGAGACTAAGACTTCCCTTAAAACTGCAATGGTAGTCAACGGAATCACATGCGACAAGTGCCCAGCATTGTACATCATACAAACGTGCCGAAACTTGTTCACAAGAGTTCTAGATTCTAGAACACATATCCAATGTCAAAGGAGAAGACATGAGCATAGCGATAACAGCCCATTATTCCAGCACCAAACCTGAAGTCAAACTCACACCGTGACACTCACCTTCGAGCCCTGGAAGGTGCACGAAATAAGCTGAGTTGAGCCCATGAATCTGCACCCAACTCGACTCCTTTCAGCAAAGCGGAAATATTCTGGGAGCTCTGCTCGCATTGCAGCTTGTAGAGCACAGTGGTCCGTGCCTGCAAATTGAAACAGGCTGAACGATTGTGATGTAAACAAACCTTCAACAAACTTTCATCCAAAAACCCAATGAAGATAAGCGATGTCGTGGTCTATATTTTCCATCCATATAGCGTAGACTTAACGCTCGTTGAAAATTAGCTACTGTGACATGAAATCTAGTTATCATTTGAATATGCATGTTCTTTTCTTTCGTTTGCAAAATGGACCGTGCTGTTCAACGTATAAATCCTCATACACGTTTTGCGTAAGTTTCAGTAATTTCTGGCAAAATAATGTTATGCCAATACTCACGATCTTGAAAAGAAAAAAAAACTGTGTTCCTCTATTGGCAAAGCCAAATTTTGTTATCGATACTAAGAAAAGAAGCAAGCCTCCCTTCCCCCGACCCCCACCAAAAAATAATAAAGCAACACTTCCGTACATTACAAGGCCATGGCACCTATGATATAAGTGTTCTTTTCGTTTACTACAGTGAACAAATTTTACTATGAAACACAAATTACATTTTATATTAGGCCTGAAACATTTTTGGAATGGCACCTTCCTTATGTTTTTATTTAATCAGATTAATTTCATACATTGTGCAACTTTGGCCAATTTTTGTGCCTTAGATCTGTGTACTAACTACATAATCTCTCTCTGCCTCGAAGAGAGTAAAGTATTTCGTCCAAAGTTAAACTAAATTGGAGCCTAACAAAATCATATTGTAATATTAGGGCATTATTCCAGGCAGTGGCTACACTATTATTTTAACAATGCGTGACATGGTACGGTATGCACAGTAGTTGTCACATTTAACAGAAAAATCGTTGGAGAACTAAAACTGCAGTGACAATTGATGCTACGATGACGGGTGTATATATATATACAAAAATCATTACTACACAGTGAAACGGTCTTAATCTATACCATGTTGCCCTGAATTACTCTCGTTCAAGTTTATAACTAGGTCAAATTTTGGTTTATTGCAATGTTTGAATGCTTCGTTTGAATAGTTTTTCCAAAAGCCATCCAGTGGTGGTCATCCTAAGCCAGTAGCTCAAATCGTTTTTGAATTATTTTGCAAAAATCAAAATACCGTACTGGGCCGATTACAAGGCGAATTGCCGATTTGGGCTCAAATTCAACAAAAAAACAGATGCGATTATAAGGCAGACGACTATCACCCAAGATTCTGCCAATGCCTCCATTACCTATATAACTGAAATATAGAATAATAGTTCAGCTAATGGCGATTTAGAATCATAATTTTCACATTAGGCCATTAAAAAAAGAAAAGTTGGTTCTCAGGCCCTCCCGCACCGATTTTTTGACGGGAAAAAAAAAAGAAACGACGCGGCAAAAATGGCAGTTACAGAACAAAAATAGCTCTTATTGAGAAATTGAAATATAAAATTGCCATTCTTGTCGTTAAATAATTGTGTGGCCACATGGTACGAAGCATTACGAGGCAGTATGCTTTATTTTACCCAAACTAGAAAATTATTCCCCCAAATGTATGGAAAAATAGGGGTCGGAAAATAAAAAAATAAAAAAAAAATTCCTCCCGCCCTCACGGATTTCTTGAGAAAAATGCCCGAGAACCAACTTCCTTTTTTTAAGTGGCCTTATAGGGTTTTTTTTAAATTGTGGACTCCATAACAATTTTTGG
>JAHWFP010110871.1:0-28271 GCA_023313725.1 Lithobius niger
TTAGTATGTTGGTTAGTATGACGTATAGGTGTTATGTACCAATTTTCAGCTTGATGGGAATTTGTTCCCGCAAACGCCTAATTTTAGGCTAATTTGACTGGACTAATGTAGGAGTCAAACTGCATAATACTTACTCAGTTCAGTTTCAGCAACCGTTTTCAATCCAATCTAGGCAAACTTTTACACCATTATATTTTTACACTGCAGCAGATATCTCGAAGTCCTTGGATTTTGTACCGTTGAACGAGCAAAAATCCTTAATTCTCATTATTCACACCTCACCAGTTTATTGTGCTAACGGCTTCGTAACTCCGATCTGAACAAAATTTCAGTTTCCTGGTGAACAGGTGTTGTTTACTAGTTGAAGTCATTGGGAACGGGGAGACTACGCCGTTTCCATGGAGAAAGGAAGTCATCGTCTATCGAGCCATCTGTTGCATGGGACAATGAAACCTACTGAACGATTTTCAAAACAAAAACGGCGCACAGGCAGGGATGAAACCCAGTGAAAATGTGTGAAAATTGTAGCTCTCCAACAATAAGCGTGAAAAAATAAGTGGCTACACAGCGACTACCTAGTTGCAACCGGTCTTCTGTACCATTCTGCCACTTCATCTACAACACAGCTGTTACAGGGCGCACACCTCTATCGCACACTGCAACACCGACCTCTGACATATATTCTAAAAGTAGTAACCTTCACGATTGCCAGTTAAAAATGCGTTTTATGCCTAATTTGGGATTTCAGGCGTAACTATCAGCTTTAAGCTTAAATTTTACTTGCCGTTTTACTTACGTTAGTAGCAGCTAACGGAGAACTGGGCTCGAGAGTAGGCCTATTCATTCATGCATATGGTGTCGAGAAGGTATTTGCTGTTAACGAAATCCTTTTGTTTTTCTTTACAGTTGCGTGTCTTCTAGTTGTGATTAAATGCGACGATCAAATGTTATTATTCCATTGAGTTACGCCGAGAATGCCTATTAGCTATAAGGTAGTAAAAATGTTTTAATTTGCCGTGTTTTTGAAATTACACTTGACTATCGCTGAAAAAACCACGGACGGACGTCCCAAGTCGTAGCTATAATCCACAGATACGACACTGGCGCGCTAAGTGGTAGCCTACCTCGTTTTCTTTTCTGCCGAGTCATACTTAGCACTTGATGCGCCAGCAGGCGCAGCGATCGCCCGCGAGGACGCGGTATAATTACAACGACCATCGCAGCAAATACGCACGCATGCGCTGTGGTTTTCATAACGCTACCGTAGCGGAAGTAGGTTTAGATCGTTTTTGCGTTTCAGTTTCGCTATCTGCTAGTGACATCTGGCGAATAGCCTATAGTGCGAGAACATGAGTATCGCGCCGACGCGTTGCTGAAACCAAAAGTATATAAAACCAGACAACAACAATTGTGTGTCCATAATTTGCTTTTGCTGAAACTAGGCCCCATTTTTGAAGCGCTGGCTGAGTTACGAGTATCGTATCTGTGAGAGAGAGTTCTTTAATCTGTGCTATAATCTTCCCAGCTACAGAAGAGTAAAATGAGCGACTAACCACTAAAATAAAAAGTGGGAAAAATGGGAGCTCTGCAATAAAATGTTTGAAAAATATAAAAATCTTATCCCTCAACTAAAAAAAGGGTGAAAAATAAGAAAATCTTAAATACAGTAAAACGTATGAAAAACTATTAAACCAAAAGGGTTGAAATCAAACAAAACCACCATAAGGGTAAAGGGACGCATAAGTTTTCGCCATAGAAAGTAGTGATATCATAGCCAAAATGGCTGTCACCAAGTTTTCCGTCCCAAGCCTGATCACTCAAGCTTGACTGATACCTCGCTGATTGCCAGTTAAGCTTGAGTGATCATGGTTCGGACCACAAACTTGGTGCCAGCCATTTTGGCTCTGATATCACAACTTTCTACGGCAAAAACTTGATGGGTCCCTTCTATGGCGAAAGTGTTGTATGGGGGGGGGGGGGGGAATGGGGCTTGGGGGGGGTGTTGTATGGCCCACAAGAAGGAAAATCAGTTGAAAATACAGATTCAGTATTCACAAAAAAATTCGTTTCTAAAGAAGTATTTTACAAAGTAAAATTTCTGTTAGGCAGTTTAGCAGACCAATCAGATTAAGAGGAGTTTAAGGGATTCTAGGCGTAGGTGGCGAGAGGCTTGTCTTGGTTTTCATTTTGTAATGCTGCGTAGTTAGTGGAGCCAATAGTTTTGTGACCTAAGCTTCTCCCCGAATATAGTTCGGGCTTTCCACTAGTAGTATTTTATTATCCGTATCATTCCTAAATTTTCTAACAATTACTGTTAATTTATTTCTAACTATTTATGGTTAATTTAAGTACCTCATATTTTTACGTAATGAGATTGCCTCTATCGCATGCTTCGCATACTGGCGGCGATTAGTCGTTTACGGAACGACTCGCCTTTGCATGCGCGCATCTAGAAGCCAAAATTATCTAAAATTCCGACATGGCGGCGGTTTTAGCTCTTGCCAGCTCGTAACGATTCGCCTTTGCATTCGCGCATCTAGAAGCCAGAAATTATCTAAAATTCCGACATGGCGGCGGTTTTAGCTCGTGCCAGCTCGCAACGAAACGAGTTAATAATTAGGTTTAGCAGCGAATGGGAAAACTGTTTCGTCAAGAGGAATTCTTTATCTTACTGTCACGAATTATGAGACGGCAAGCATTTGCTAAAACGATGTCAGATTTAGCTAATCCAGGAAGCATCGTTACCATGGCAATGACACGTTTGCCATCGCGATTAAATTTCAGCTGCGAGGGTGCAAAGGTGAATCGTTGCGTAAACGCCGCTTACATGCTTGGGAGGAAAGCTGATTCTGGCTGATCTTCTGCGTCATCATTTTATTTTATTTTATTGAAATGATTGAATGAAATGTAATAAAGTAAAATAAAATAAAATGATAAAAAAAAAAGCGAAAAATAAATTTGGCCCATCCCTGGTATTTACAAAATACAAAATGATTAATTAGGAGCTGAAAACGAGAACTCCATTCCAATCCAATCCAATCATCATTCTTCAAGGCTAACCAAAGCGTAGACGCTGTAGATCATTATATTCAGAGCTGCTATTGAACAGTTACACTTCGACTTTCAAACGATCTTGCCCCGGCTCAAAAAAATACCGTCGTTTCAACTTAAATTTCTTTCTCGGTGAGGAGAGGGGGGAGCAATTTTTTTTATTGAGGACGTTTCAGGTACTCGGGGGAATGGGATGGGTACCACGGGCAACGATTACGTTAAAATTGCGTCGTATTCGAGCTTCGTGTTTGGCGAGCAACTCACCTCAGAATTATGATAGCGCGGACGTGCCCAGACTGAGACGATGACGTCTTAAATCTTGCTGTGTGCCAAGTGTCAAAATAACCCTCTTGTGCGCATGTAGGCCCACCGACCAGAGGGAAAACTTGTGGCAGTCGCTCGCGTCGGTCTTTAGTTGCGCGCGTGAGTCTCATCCAATTTAGGGTGAGTTGCTCGTCAAACGCGAACCTCGATGCAGTGGCAAACCCAGTGTGGGTTGGGGGTGCAGCTGCACCCTGTCGCTCCAATTTGGGACGTTCTGGTGCCCCCATGGCTCTACTGGCGACTGGCTCCGCGCCCCTCTGATAATGGAATAAACCCACCATGCCCACCAGTCTAGATTCGCCACTGCCTCGAATATGACGCGATTTTGATGCAATCGTTGCCATGTTTGAACACAACTATTCCGTCCAAATCACGTCATATTTGAGGTTCGTGTTTGACGAGCAACTCGACCCAGAAAGCTACGCTACCTTCCTAAACCACCGAACAGAGTGAACAAAATGCACCACTGTTGGTGACAGTTTGGCTCATTCCCTACTAATAGCCGTGTTCGTGTGGCTTGATTGACGTCGACCACCTTCAGCGATGAACCTGTTTCCGGCAAAACTGTTACGTCGCGCACGCTCAGAACTCCACCACAGGGAACCACCTCCCCCGGATGGTTTCAATTTGGCATTGCTCTCGCCTGGTCACATCCATTAACCACGTCTGGTCGCGATGAAGGTATGACGTATCGAATGTGCTGTTGAACTTATTGAGTTTACTGAGCTATGATTGTAGTTTAGGAAGGTACTGAACTGACGTAACATTACTGCGCACGCACAACGTCAAGTTTGGAGCCAAAATGCTCTGACAGTGATGCGTTCTGTTCTCTCTGTTCGGTGGTTTAGGAAGGTACTGCTAGAAAACTGGAGAAAATTTTCGCGTCCACCATGAGTCCGGACGAAAGCCGGTCCGTTTGCCTGATATTGACTATTCGTTTCGCGGCCCAGTGACTCTAGAAATGCTGGGAAGGGATGGTCGGATCGTCGAGCTTGGTTCTTCGTTCATGGAGGCCCGTAGGGATAGTGGTTTTGATCGGTAAACATGTTACAGCAACATTATTTGTAATGTTGTTTATCTACTGCGAAAGCATTTGCCAAGATGAACCATTGCGAAAACGTTTGCCAGGAATGTTTTCATTAATCGAAGAGCGAAAGTTAGCTTCGAAGACGATCAGATACCACCCAAGTTCTAACCATGGGGACACATATCGTTTCATAGACGAGTGCCACTATTAAAACTTAAAGTTAGAAATAATAATAATAATAATATAATAATAGTAAAAATTTACCACCGGTAAGTGGAAGGAGGTCGGAAGGGTTGGGGAACCACTTACGCTGTTCCTGGCAAGTAATGGTTTTAATGAAAGAACAATGGAGTTGGGGATTTGCCGAAAGTGGTCGCTTAAGCAATCTGTGCAATTAGCTGTACCGCCGGCTAGCTGGTTCCTGCATACCTGAGCGTAACACTGTAGTAGGCCCCGGTTTCCCCTATTGTGTGGTCTGAATATCCCATCTCTGCTCCCTCTTTGAACCCCTGCTGATTTGTGTTATGGAAGTAAATGTTATTTTCAACACCCTCCCCCCCCCCCTCCCCTCGCCCTCTTTCATTATACACCCTCTTTCATTGTAATGCATAATAATGATGAATTTGCTTGCCTAACCTAAGCGTATTATATATATAGATGGTTCAGATTCCAACATTCTACGGAAAGCCGAAATTGTTGTTGCATTTACAGTGCTGGCCTGCAGAGAATTCCAAATTGGGACAATCCGAACCGCGAAGAAGTTTCGGAAACAGTCAAGACGAGAGGCCGGAACAATAAGTTTCCAGTTATGCCCCCATGTGCTGATAGGACAATCAGGGAAATCAAAGAATGGAAGGTCTACAGATATCAAATTATGGAGGATTTTAAATGTCAATATTAAATCAAATTTAATTCTTCTCAGCTCCAAAAGTTCCAGATCAAGTTTTTCAAGTCTGTCCCGGTTGGCACCGTCACGCATACCCAGGAGGCCTTTCGTAAATCTATGCTGCACGGCCTCAATCAGATCAATATCCCGTGCTAAATATGGCGACCAAACCGGGGTGGCATATTCCAGAAGCGGTCGCACAAAAACTTTAAAAGCCCACACCTTAGTTTCAACATTACCGGATGTGAAACACTTATTAATGATGGCTGAGCGACGATATGCCGATGCACAGACCTTCTGACAGTGAAGGGTTTGTTTCAAGTTATTGGTAAAACAAATCCCAAGATCGCACCCTTCCGTTATGGAAGGAAGCATCACATGCTCCAAAAAATACCTGGAGCAGTTATTATTTTTACCCACATGAAAAATTAGACATTTGTGGATAGAAAGGGGCAGCTGCCAGATCTTGGACCAGTCAGTCACGTTCCGAATCTTTACAATTCGCGAGGAGCAAAATACTGTAAATCATTAATGATTTAATATTCTAGTTTGAAAATCATCTCTATGGCTCTTGTTACTATGAGTACTAACTATGTGTATCAGCAGTGCCGGAGCAAAGTGTTTGAGCGCCCGGGGTCAGGAGCTCATTAAGTTTTCCTCTTTATCGCTGTTATACAGCAGATTGCAACCTCCTCCTCCTCCACGCCTCTTCCTAAATCTACCCAAAAATGAACCCATCATGGTGCCGTAGAGATAAGGCCAACACACTGAAAACACACGAATCTGACTTGTAGGGGCGAGGTAGGTAAGCATGAGACAGAAATATTAGTCTACATTTGAAGGATTACAGTTGTATTTATGATAATGTTTTCCTCTGACGGCAAGAAAACTAACAAGAACATGAATTTGCCAACAAGTATTGAATTTTCGGCTTGGAACTTGGGCTTGTTCACAATAAAAATGTCAAAACATTAATAAAGTTGGGAGCTGCTACAAATTGTGGACTTCATACAACCAGCATATTGGATGATTTTCCAACAAGGCAATTATGTGAAGTCCAGCTTCCATGTCTTTATATAGTGTTTTAACAATTTTATTGTGAGACAGTCCTAAATACCGGGCCAAAAATTAATATTTTTTTGCCAAATTCATGTTCTTGTGAGTCTTCTTGCCAGTCGGAGGATACCTCTATCATAAACTACTGCTGCAACACACAAATAATTTGGTCAAGACGAATTGTAGTATTTAGGCTAGATTTCGCCAAAAGGGCATTTTCGGCGCCCGGGGCGGCTGTCCCTTTGCCCCCTCTTGCTTCGCTACTGTGTGTCAGTCCTTCATGATTCAAGTTTACTTCCATTTATCATCCGTGAACTGCTATACTTTGTGCACCTGTAGCAATTATCTTTTCCAAGTGCAAGAATAAATGAAATAGTCTACTACTGCAGGTTTAAGTTCAACTAAATACGTAGACTATTTTAACCGTGGCTACGGGTTTGGTAGAAAGTGGCAACCAGCCTTCACCACCCTGAGTTGCCAAGTTTCCAATAGCACAGTGACCCTGGATGCTGTGAAAAGGGGGCACCGTATGATGTAGGCAATAAGTAAGCTTAAACCACATCAAAGATAAATACTTTTATTTTCTATATGTAAAACGTTGGGCTATAATCGTAAAAACAATTTGTGGTGGTACAATAAAATTGATATTAAAAACCATAAGATGGTCTGCCATAAACTCAGGGCCAAAAGGTGTAGGTGGGTGTCCTTTGCAAGCCAGCCGAAAGGGAAAGTATTTGCCATAATGAGTTGGCCAACGAACAGTGCCACTGAGTTGGAACCTGAAAGTAAACGAACAAAAGTAGGTATACAAATAAGGTAAAGGGTAAATTCAGTCATGTTCCAATTCCTCCTGCCATTTTATATTCCTAAATGCAACATCGATGATTATGGGCTACCGTCTGATATTAAAAATACAAACAGAGTAGCCATCAAGTCCAGGTGAAATACGAAATCATGAGGTTTCGGTTCCCAGTTCGGAACCGTCTTTAAGTGAAGGGTTTAAAACATGTTAACAACTTAAAAATTAATAAAATAACAGCAGAGCTGGGTCATGGTTTTAAAACTTACAAGAATTAAGGATGCAAGGTTCCATGCTAAAAATTAAAATCAAATAAAATAATATAAAAGTCAGCACAATTCGAAAGAATGTGCCAACAATCCTTACATCCTTAAGACTTGTAAGTTTTATAACCCAGCTCCGCTGTTATTTTATTAATTTTTTTATTTTATTTTTAAGTTGTTTGACATGTTTTAAACCCTTTTCACTTGAAAACGGTTCCAATCTTGGAACCGAAACGTCGTGATTTCGTATTTCACCAGCACTTGATGGCTACTCTGGTTGTATTTTTAATAACGAAAGTGCTTTTTAACTTTCTGCTTTTTACCGTCTGATATCACTTGTGCTGTTGTTCAGTAGGTGAACGATGGGACATTTCGTGGTTTGAAATGGTTCTAACTATCAAATCTGGCAGGAAGAGTGTTAAGAAGGAAGAAAATCATTGGTGTGTTCACACTAAAGTATAATTGTTTAGCACATTAAGTGCGCCAACGTACATACGAAGTTAGAACTGTTTTTAATCGGCAAACAACTTCAATCATCTTTGCTGGGTATAATCGAGATGTCTAAACATGTATCGCTGTCAGTTTTCTAAAACCATCGCGAAGGCTGTTGTCTTCCATATCCAATCAAAGAACATCAAATCTCTTTAGAATCAGGTCAATAATAGCTGGAGTGACATAAACGAAGAGTATCTAAGATAAGTGTACCTCGTGTTCTTCCTATTTCTGTGTCGCAACCAGTTTTAGAACGAGTGGGCATTATTACTTTTGTGGAAACCTTTAGATAAAAATTACACTCAGTGGGTTTGCAATAAATTTGTATGAGAAGTATCACCCTTATTGTGACTGGCACAAATAAACCGGAAATGGAAAGCAACAGTGCTGAAACGACCTCTTATAGAGTAACAAGTTTCGGTTCTTCAAACCAAAGATGTCTAGATAGAAATTACAATTTCGCCTCCCGTTTCTGATGGCTACCAGTTTGGCAGGGAAGCAAGACTGACAGCTTTTAGCCAAGTCTCACTTGTCACAAGCCTTAGGAAGCGTTTACGCAACGACTCACCCTTGCATTCTCGCAGCTAGAAGCTAGAAATCCTCTGAAATTCCAACATGGCGCATCAGTTTTAGCTGCACCGACTCACAAAGAAAGCAGTCAATATCGCGAGTTTAGAAGCGACTGGGAAACTTGGTTCGTCAGAAGAAATTCTTTACCTTATTGTCACGGATTATAAAACTGCAAGCATTTACTCAAACGATGTGGGATTTAGCTAATCCAAATAGCGTTGTTACCATGGCAACGACACCTTTGCCATCTCGATTAAATTCTAGCTGCGAGAATGCGAAGGCGAGTCATTGCGTAAACGTGCCTTTAGAGTATAAAGCAATACTCTTGAAGCATAAAGGGAGAGTTGCAGCACGGATGCACCCACCTCCTACGGACGTACACGGGTTTCTATAGGTTCCTGACAATGGTGAGCAAACAAACCGTCCTAGAGAAAAAAAACCTCTGAAAATTTCAAGCAACAATTGCGAGATTTCCATGATAGATTATTTTCTTCCACCTCTTATGCATCAGCTGCGCCTTGGAATCACAGTGGTAGAGTGAAGAATCGCGTTGCTTTGGAACTCTGCGTTATAGCCAGTTTAATAATTATGCTTGATAGCTTTTTCTCAGCAGCAAGAAAAATGTGCCATGCTACATGGAGAAAAGAAGGAGTGGAGGATGTGGTAAAAACGCTTTTTTTTTTGTTTAAAATAGCACGAACTTCAGGTGTGGACCGGATTGATGAGAAAAAACATTCTTATCAAGGGATGAAGTGACAGATGATATCATGGAGACATATCCATTTTTGCAGCATGTGGAATACACCCTGGTATCAAAACATGTCGTGATTCACTGCTGAGCAGCTAAAACGCTTAATGAATTCGATTTTATTATTTTTTTTTGCAGTTATAATGGTAATTCAGTATAATGATGACTACGACCTCAATAAAATTGAACGATGTCAAATTTGCTTTGAAATTAATTTGTTGGTATTTTTTTTTTAGCTTCAAACTGACTACGCAAACGAATCTGTAGATTCGAGTTTAGTTAGGACCTATTCAATGAAACAAGCATTCTATATTTTCCCCTCTGGATTGCTGATTTTCCATTCAGTGTAGGAAGTGCAGAAGCGCAGTAAGCAGGCAAATATCCACAAAACAGTGACGAACTCTTTCAGAATAAGCCAATCCCTGTTGCATACTTTCGGTATTTATTATGGAAGATAATAGTCACTACAGTAAGTAGGAGATTATGAGAATGATGAGAGTGGACGGGCTCTTATGTCTGATGGCAAAGGTTGAAATTAAGTACATGGTGAAGCGAGCATCGTATAAGAGGAAGTTACGGTTTGCAGATACAAAGAAGCATAGGGTGAAATGACTACTCATGCTTTATACAGGTGAGCCTAAAGTTAATATCGAAGGCTCAGCTGAATATACGAATTTAACGACTGGAAAAACGAGCCAAGTCTCCACACAACATTGGCCAGCAGATGCAACACAATCTATGCGTGAAACGAATGATTATAGATCTTGATTTTTATTCTAAGATTTTCAACAGGCACAAGCTCTGCCTTGCTTATTTGAAGTATGAAAGTCGAATTCAAGGTTTATGTACACGGGGGGTACGCAGAAATATTTTACACTTTGATTCACGTCGACTTGAACTTCCGTTAAATTAGGTTAAATCGCTTTATCCACCACAAACCACTTTGTCACATTGACGTAAGAAGTCAAAGCCCATTGAAAACTGGTGTGTATCCGTTTAATATCGATTTTCTACGTCAGTTTAGGTCTTGCTGAACCGTGATTGGTTGAAATTAACATGCAGAAACATCAGGAAGGTAGGATGGCAACCTGCCACCAGTCCTCAAAAGGCCAGTCTTTAATGCAGACTATTTCCTTCGTTTACCATTTACCTTGGGATTTATCCTTTATTTAACCTGTGACTTCAATAAACGAAGTTGAAAGCCAAGTTTGGCTGATTTGTGTAAAGTGCGGTTACTCACTGTTGGTGGCAGTACAGCTCATTCCGTATTATAACCGTGTTGATGTGGCTTGCTTACGTCAACCATCGTCAGCGATGAGTCTGTTTCCGGTTCCTCACGCATGCTCAAAAGCTCCACCACTTGCAACCACTCCAAACCACCTCCTCGAGATGGTTTGCAATTTGGCATTGCTCGCGTCTGGTCACATCCATTAGCCTAGCCTGGTCCAATCAATTAGCCTTAAAGTTATGATGCAACAAGTGCTCTGTTGAGCTTGTTGATTTTGCTGAGCTGTGATTGCAGTTTTGGAAGGAACTGAATGGCTGATGTAATATCGCTGCACGCACGACGTCAAGTTTGGAGGCAAACTGTCTCTAACAGTGGTGCGTTCTGTTCGCTCTGTTCGGTCGTTTAGGAAGGTACTGTTCGTCACTCACTCTGATTTGAAGGTCGCTGTACCACTTCTTAATGATGTGACTTCAAGTCGACTTCAGTCAAATTGACGTAAGAAAGGTCTAGAAGCCTTCAGTTATAGCTGCCCACATTTGGTAGCTACCATTCTGATTTAAGGCAGTTTACGTAATAGAAACGGGGCAATACTGTAAAGCAAGCATGAGCCCGTTGTACCATCCTGGGACTTGACCATTATGTATTTCGCTTGTGCTTATATAGCCAGCATATTTCTTGTGGATAGTGGCCCACATTGTGCCTCCTTCATCATCATTACTTGTGACAAAAGTGAAGTTGATTGACCGAGTGAACGAAGCAAACAAGGTACAGTTTTATGACATGAGTTGGCATTTTTCATATCTATCTATTTGTTTGTCAGTCTGAAATTTGTTCTGCAGTTACAGCGAATGAATGAACCGATTTGAACTTAATTTGTAGGAATATTCCTTGAAATATAGCTGTGTGACATGAAGGTACATGACTTTTTTCTTCTGTAGCTGGACACTGGGTTCTGCAGCAGTCCCTAGCTGTTACGATCGAATCACATATAAAGTGGCAGTTAGGAATGGGTAATGATTGTCTCTTTGTATGCTTTTACCAAGTTACTTAAAAGATGATTAGCTTCATGAAAGTTAAAAAAGACAAGGTTTGGTGGCTTGGATTTTTACACAGGATGTAATTTGACTTTTTTGGATCTTAAAGTGTGTGGTTTCCAACCTAGAACTACATTATGTATCACAAATACAAATGAAAATAATCCAATTACACATACAGTATTATTATGCCAACAGTAGATATCGGGGAAAAGGCACCCATCAACTGGATTGTTTGTATTCCTAATGTCCATACCTGGATATATAAATGGTTTTCCTGTCCAAATCTTTGCAACATCGATGATGAAATAAAGAATGGTCATTATTAGCAAGGCGATTCCTGTGGTTAGCAGAATGGAGGTGATAGTCCTGAAATGTCAAACGTTTTTCTTTTAATTACACAACATGCAAACAAACAAATAAAAAAAAAAACAAGTGCAACAGTTATCTGGAGTTATAGGCTATTCGACAGGCTGGGGTGAAGTCTACAAAACAGCTTGTAACACTTTGTATAGGTTTAACAATTTCATCGATTCCGCATTCGTAGATTCTTCGCAAATACTTTCATCATTTCGTCTACTCCAACTGTGTTTCATTTCTGGCTTAAAATCAAGAATTGCAGGTTGAACAAAACCTTAACAGACTAAACTTGTCTGCGAGCTCTAAAAACTATCATACGTTGCAATTGAAAAGCATTGTTTACTATTAGTTTGAAGCCTCTATTCAGTTCACATGTTAGCCACACAAAGCATGAGTGCGAGAGTTTAGCAGGTACATCCATAGCCACAGTTACATCCACAGTTATATCCAAGTCACAGCGGCAATTGCGCTTATTATTCTGAACCAACTATAGCTTGTGAATCTTATTATACTGAATCCACCTTACTTTACGATACTGAGGTCACCAGAGTAGCATTTTGGGGTGGGGTATGAGGACCAATAATTTTGGGGATGTAGTTTCTAGGATGTACTAGTGTGGCCCTAATGTGCTCTTTTTCACGCAAATTTAAAAATTCATGATCATGGTCACACGTGACATCAGAGACCAATGGAGCAATTTGATTGGCTGAGAGTTCGAGAGGCAAAGCCCACGAGAAGTGATGTCACACTCTGATTAATCGACCTAGTGTCACACACACCCGGAGTTCTGCAAGGGAAGAAAACAAGAAATTAAGAAAAAGAGACTCATTGTTGCTAAAAACCTCCCTTCCACTGTTCCATCCCAGTTATGAGTTGTAGCTAGAGAAAAGTTCTCCAAAGGCAAAAAAAGGAGTCAGACTGGAGGACGGGTGATTCATTGCTGATCCAAAACTAAAACAGAAAAAAGGAAGCAGAAGAACTGTTCAAAACTGACGCGGGTCATAGGAGAAACCGTGTCTCAAAGTGGATAAATGACTACGACAATAAACTGAACTGCACCATTCATCACTCTTCATTCTGCCATATCGTTGCTACCGAACGAATGTGCTTAGTCTTGGTTCAAATCAGAACTCGGACTGTTTAAATCCCAATGTACAAGTTGTCATTCAAGATGGATTCAGGTCAGAATACCACCCATGGTCACCGTCAGCAACAGCTCACCCATCGTGTTCGTCGTGAGTAGGAACCAAGATGCTACGATGGACCTTAGCTAATAGTACCTGCACATAAGGATTAGAGTGATGAACGCCGATGGGACGAACCTCGCCACTGCTGCTAAAGTTGTCTCGTCTACCATGTTCTTCACTCCATGTATTCCCAAAGTGATTGTTTTCTGAATGTTAAGTAAGAAGCATCCACAGATATACCGCTTGTACCTAGAGACACTTCTAAGTTGCGGGCACAATGCGAAGAAGGGCCATCTGAATACCTCTCTTTGGTATCCCATCACTGCTGGTTCTTTCGACAGTGTGGTGCAACAAAACGTGAGTCATGGGTTGAAGATGAGAAGACCCTTAATGCAAATAGTGCCATCTTGAACTTATATGACTGACGGCACAACGTTACTTACCATCAAGAACGTGCTACTAAATGGTATTGACCTAAGGCTGAAGTTCACCCACAGCAAAGATCCCTTAACATTGATGGCTGCAACAGGAAACACCTTTTGTCTCGTTATCAAACATGTCTCCTAGTTCGTTATGAAGGGCCCCTTTGAATCTACGGGCCCACAACTAATTGCTGGCAGACACCAGTGCCAAGTACCTGCTTTAACACGTCAAAGTAAAGACCTTCACCATCGTTAGTGTCAGCCTTCAAGGAAACATGAACGGTATTGTTTTGGAAGTCTACTGTCCGTGTGCATCATATGACTGGTCTCCAACAAAACATACAACGGAGCTACACGGTAAACCCGTTCCAGTTCAAGCACTTTGAGATGAATCACTTGGACTTGATAATCGATGGTCACCAAGATCCCTCCTCATCTTTTAATCCCAACTATACACAGAACCAGGTTGCACGCAGCTACACCAGCCTGTTCCAAGCCTTGGGAAAGCTCAGACAGGACGAAGGCCCGGATCTGTCTACCCAGAATAAGGTAAATACCCCAAGGGTTTCACTGAGTAAATAGCCGCTAAGTGCATGTAAGTAAAATTCATGATGTTTCGTCACACCGATAGGGGCTGTTATCAAGTGAAAAAAAAAATTTAATACATGGTCAAAACCCAAATTTAATCTGTAGCATACAAATCTAGAAAGAACACATTTATTCCACACTTGATAACAGCCTCGGTCTGAGGAATGAAATGTTGTGAATTTTAGATCACACGCACTTAATGAATATATTAACTCAATTACTATCGAAACTTGTTTTACCTCTACGGCTTATTGGCTATACAGGTTTAACTTACTTGTCCAGCACCCTTCAATCTAGTGAAGCAAGAGAGCCTTTACTTCAGCACAGCCCTTACCGAAACTGTGAACCTAATATTGTACATAGTGAACCAAACTGTTAATTGAAACTGACATACTGCCATTTATGGCAATTTGGCAACCGTGCAGGCAACTTCCTATCCAAACCCAATAAACAATACTACTCCAGTCAACAACACCGACTGGATGAAATTGCCATACATCCCTAGTGATGACTAAGAGAATACTCCAGCAAAAAAAGGTGTCCGTGTTGTGAGGACTCCAATAACGACACTGCAATCCTTGCTGAGGAAACCAAATCCCAAAACACAATTGCACGCTTGCAAAAAAGCTGACGATCTTATGCCCAGGCAAATACGTTGTACCCACACAGTCTGTTCCATCCTATGCAAGGGAATGGAGAAAGTAAGCGTAGTTTAATCAGGAGCGGGGGGGGGGGTACTTCCGCAATTAGGAGGGGTGACTTCTTCTATTCAGTCACAGTCATTTTGATACCACTGCATGGAACCATGTAGTTGAAGGCACTGCATGGACCCATGCAACCCATAGTTTTTCAGAAAAACTGGCAAGTCAGGAAAAAGTTGGAATCACTCCACATTGTCGACTCAAATGTAAATAAAATTATTAATCACTCTGACCCCATCATTTACTGCTGGCATACTTTTTTGAATAAACATTTTATTAAGGTTCCCCTGCCCACCAATTTACTGTACAGAACTGCTCCCTGGTGACTTAACTGCACAATATATCTAGTACACTTACTACCTCGTAAATGGGAGCAAACGTAGGTCCAGCCAAGTTAATTACTGTACAACATATTATAATTACTCGCACTTTATGCTTTCTTGTCCTAGGTTTTTTTGATAAAGACCAAAATTGTAAAGAATAGTGGAAAATAAAAAAATTGTTTCCTTTAAACTGTGGATTATAAAGCTTATCACTAAATACTGAATTTAACATTTTTGTATGATAATAGTTTAATCAAAGGTGCACGTCTTAATATTCTTCTTTGGCAGAGTTAAGTCTAGTACTTACCATAGGTGATGATTGAGGGGCACTAAACACAATCCTAATATATCGTTGCACAGCAACCAGGAGATTATTATCTAAAAATATTGGAAGGACACATTCAGAATCAATGCATTGGCTACACACAAAGCAACGTCTCAAGATTGAAGCTAGGAATTTAATTCAATCCTGATGGTACAGCAGTATGCACAAACTAGCTTGCTATGTTGAATCAGTCCTAGTAGGTTTTTGTAAAGTTCACATAAGAGGTTATTGAATTAGTACCCACAAAGCCAACTAAGATAATTCATATACTAAGTAATGAACTGTGATGATTATTACTCATTTCACCAGCAGGTGCTTCATCTGGATTATTTGTACATTAAACTGGAAGGTGCTTCTTCCATTGTTCTCAATTTTGGATTTCCCGTTTAACATGGTTTTGAAACATTCCGTCAAACGTATACAGTATAACCTCGTTAAAAAGAACTCGGATAACAAGAATTCCCGCTTAATAAGAACTTTTTTCAAGATTTTGGTTGGTCAGCTACTCAGTCAGCACTAAATATATACGGCTATAACGAACTTTGTTAATACGAAAGTACAGATAAGACGAACAAATATTTACAATTCTAGCTTATTTTTACGAATTTGCAGTTAGTAACGGTTTCTTTTTCCTCCCCCTGAATTTCGTTTTGTTTCACGCAAAACGTCAATCGCTAGTTGACTCCATCTTGGGAAGTGATAAGAGTTTTGTCCGTTTGCGCAAACGCGAAGGTCAAGGACGAATAAACAGAAAATACCGTATACCGGTAGGCTACATTTTTTTAAAGTTGCAGTCCAATTTCTCTCGTCCGTTTAATAAGAACTACGGTTAATAAGAACGTTTTTAGCAGTCCCTTTAAAGTTCGTATTAAAGAGGTTTTACTGTAATAGGATAATGTAGCATGTCTTACATATTTGTTCTTTCTTATCTGTATTTAAGGATTTCTTTTTTCCTGAGGAGAATCCGACCTTGTACCTTGCACTTCACGTTCTACCTTTTAAAAAAAATTAAATGTAAAACAGTAAAGTAAAAAAAAAAAAGGTACAACGTGAAGTGCAAGACCAAATTCTTAAATAGAGTTAAAGAAAAAGTACAGTCAGAGGCTTTACCAATGTCACATTCGCTGCCCGATGCTTCCCTGCTCGGCGAAGCTTCCCTGCTGGTCAGGTTGTTCTATGTCAATGAAGTAGGAGGGGAGAGCTGCAGTGCGAAGTGTTGAGTGTTGGCATATTATTTGCGTTTGTTGTTCCCTGGGCCCAGTGCAAAGTTTTTCAACTGAAGTCTCTTTCCCCAGACCTGTAAACTCATTATTGGGGTGCCCTGAAAAGACCTTAATAATCTAAAGACTTTTTATATATATATATATATATACTATATCTTTATAATAATATCGGACGCCGGCTAAAAGGAAAAGGAAAGCCTAAAGGAAAAGCCTAAAGGAAAACCACTTCTTCCCTCCTCGCGCCCGCGTTGAAAGTGCACTCTCCCACTCTACGTGCAGCCAAAAAGGAGCCAGGCATGAGTGGTCGATCAATCTGACAAGTCGTCGGGAAGCGTGCCGGGAAAATGTCCCGGGAAATGTGACCGGCCCCGTGCAAAGCACGGGCTTCCTCTAGTACTAGTAATAAGTGGCGTAGAGATAAACGAAATAATGCTTAGCAAACGAAGGGTCGGAGGAGGAAGAGTAAGCTTCCAAACAACAATCCGTAAGATATTTTTAGATTTTTAACTCCTTCATACAATGTTGAGCCTGAAGGTGATGTATTTTATCTCCTACTCTGCCTGGCCACGTTTGCCTTACACGAATTTAAGTTGGAAAGTAAGCTTACAGGTGTTTCTTAAATTGTACAGGTGCTTTTAGGTCCCATTTTACTGATTGTTGGTTTTCCTGAGTAATAATTTTGCTTCATGCAGTCAATTTGGCTCTTTTGCTCCCCCCCCCCCCCCCCCACCCCCCATTACTCCCATTGATGCAGTGGTAAACAAAATTATTGTTAGGCTAAGGTTAGCAAACGAAGTGTGAGAAGAGGATGGCCCATCTACCAAACAATAATCCCCAAAATATTTTTTTTGATTTTTCACTTCTACATAGAGCGTTGAACATGAAACTGACGGATGTTATCTCCCATTCCGCCAGTCAAAAAGCTTACTGGGAGCTTGGTTCAGTTTTACTAACCGTTGCTTTCCCTGAATAACAGTTTTGCTACATGAAGTGAAATCTATTTCCATTGAGAACAAAATGGAGAACTGTGAATAGTTCGTATAATCGTAGACCCTGCTCCTGTCAACAGTGGCAACGCAAGAGGGGGGGGGGGGGGATATACAACAGCTAGCCACCAGCGCTGTCGTAAGCAGTGATTTCATCATGTAGACACGAACAATAGCAGTGCTCTGGTACCTATTCTCGAAAGGCAGTAGTGATGCCAGAACACAATACGATTGCTATAGGCCACCCCCCACCCCTTCCGTCCAACACTAGGCCTAACTACCAACTTTCTTTTCATCAGCTGGGTATTAAAGTTTAATATTCGACTCTGACATTTTTTCAGTTTTATTAATATAAACAACTGTATTAATACAAACAACTTGTATTTGTATTTTTTACTTGTAAGTTTTGAGTAACGGTAAGCTGGGTGAGCTCGGAACAATGTTCCGAGGCAATGCCCATCCTTGCTTCCCTCCCCGTCGGTAGCCTCGCCACCGTTGATAGGAGCAGGCTCATGCGGTTTTTTTTCTTATTTATTTATGTTTTCAGAATCGCCGCAACATCTACGATTATGCGAGCTACTCGCAGTTCTCCATTTGTTCTCATTGGAAATAGATTTGACTTGATGATGTAGCAAAACTGTTACTCAGGGAAAGCGGTTAGTAAAACTGAAGTAAGCTCCCAGTAAGCTTACTACCTTTTGACTAGCGGAATGGGAGATAACATCCGTCAGCTTCACGTTCAACGCTCTATGTAGAAATTAAAAATTTAAAAATATTTTAGGGATTATTGTTTAATAGCTAGGCCCATCCCCTTCTTACTCTTCGTTTGCTAACCATAGCCCAACACTAATTTTGCGCACCACTGGGAGTGATGGAGGTGGGCCGGGCGGCCGCCAGAAAAAGGGGCAAATTGTCGGACTCAGAGAAATAGGTTTGACTGCGTGTAGCAAAACTGTTACTCAGGAAAATCAACAATCAGTAAAATGAGACCAAAAAGCACCTGTAAGAAACACATAAGCTTACTTTGCAACTTAAATTCGTATAAGAAAAACGTGGGCAGGCAGGGTAGGAGATAAAATCCATCACCTTCATGTTCAACCTTGTATGAAGGAGTTAAAAATCTAAAAATATCTTACGGGTTGTTGGTCGGAAGCTTACTGTTCCCCCTCTGACCCTTCGTTTGCTAAGCATACCTCGAAAATTATTTCGTTTTTCTCTACGCCACTTATTACTAGTATATACGTCTTTCTTGGTGACAAACGTCTTTCTTGGTAACTTCAATCTCTGCACTGTGGACTGGGAGCGAAATTGGGCATCTAATCGTTCCCACAGGCTCTTTCTTCAGCTCATCGCACCTTTGGGCTTGAAACAGCTGGTTGCTAGCCCTACCAGGGGCACCAACATTCTCGATCTCATCTTTTGCGATGATGACCGACTTATTTATGATCTCAATGTGGGGCCACATCTTGGAAACAGCGACCACTGCGTCGTTACGTTTTCTATTAATTCCAAACTGACTGAAGCACCGTGTAAGGTGAAAGGCTTTAACACAAAAATGTACGGAAGATTAAACTATAACGATCTTAAAGCCTCCATTGCAAATGTCAACTGGGACGATTTGAGTTTCAGAGTACACAGTGACCTTGAGCCTGCCTGGAATTGTTTTTTAAATATTCTTTCAGGGCATGTGGGACTTTGGCACATGAAGCGAGCTGCACGTAAATTTGGGACTATATCTGTCTCACACTCCTGCATCAAACTTCGTAATCGTAAACTTAAACTCTGGCGTCGGTACAAATCTAACCCCTGTGAGAATACTCGTTCCGCCTATAACCACTCGCATAAAGTCTACTCTAAATCCATTGAAGAGTGGCACTGTAGGAGGGAAATGGCTGCTCTTCAATTGGGTAACCGCCAGGCGCTCCAAGACGTCCACATCACGTACCCTTCCACCACTTAAAACTGGAAACAACTTCCACTCTGCGGATCTAGCTACAGCCGAAATACTGAGCACGACCTTTGCTTCTAACACTGTTTTGGACGATGGTCTTTCTAACACAGTGTCTAGTGACCAAACAAGTGCTGTAATTTGTCCGGACGTCTCGTTCACTCCTCTTTTCGTAAAAACTACAATTTCCAAACTTAAACCAAGCGATTCACGTGGACCGGATGGACTTTCTGCCTTTTTCTTCAGACAGCTTGATGACGAGCTCTGCTACCCTCTATCGATGTTCTTTTCACTCTCTTACAAGCAGGGATCTATCCCTACCGTCTGGAAATCCGCACACATTGTACCGGTTTTTAAGAAGGGTTCTCCATCCAACCCTGCAAATTACCGCCCTATTGCTCTCACTTGCGTTGCGTGTAAAATTATGGAAACCATCATTAGGGATGGTTTGCTGTGCTTTTTTGAGAAACATTCTATCATAAACCACGATCAGTTTGGTTTCCTCCCCGATAGGTCGGCTACTCTGCAACTTTTGATCGTCTTGGATCGAATGACGAGTGCCCTTGATATCGGTATTCCCTCAGATATGGTTTATTTTGACTTCAAGAAGGTGTTCGAGTCCGTTGTCCATCGAAAACTTCTGGTCAAGATCGCGACTTATAGCATTGTGGGAAGTTTGGCTCGCTGGATTTCCGCATTTTTAGACAATCGGACTCAAAAGGTAGTTGTTGCCAATACGCTTTCTTCCAGTGTTGCTGTGCCTTGCGGCGTCCCCAGGGCTCCGTTTTGGGCCCTCTACTTTTCGTAGTTTATCTTAATGATTTTAAACTCAACACTGATAATATCTTTGGTTTTAAATTTGCTGATGACTTAAAGATAGGCACTGAAATTCTTTCTTCTTCGGGATCGAGTGACCTTGCACTTGAAATTGCTAATGTTGCTAGATGGTCTGAAACATGGCGGTTACCACTCTCTGTTGGTAAATGTTTTTCCTTTCATGTGGGCCCTCAAAATGGGACCTACAACTATGCTTTAAACCAAACCGCTCTCAACTGGGTTACTGAGGTTCGAGACTTGGGGCTGTGGTTTTCACCTAACCTTAAACCATCACTTCACTGCCGAAAAATTTGCGCTCTGGCATTTCAACGTTCGGCTATTGTTAACAGATGTTTCACCTCGGGAAATGTTTATACAAAGGTTTGGGCCTTCAAAGTTTTCGTTAGGCCAATCCTGGAGTATGCAACCCCAGGTTGGTCCTCCTTATCTGGTTGGAGATATTGACCTGATTGAATCTGTTCAGCGTCGATTCACGAAGGGAATTCGGGGACTTAGAGAATTATCATACAAACAGCGCCGAGAGAGCGCTGGTCTTGAATTACTCGAACTTCGAAGAATTAGATTCGACTTTATTCTTACGTACAAGATTCTTCAGGGACTCACAGTCGTCGACCCCCCTTTCTTTAACCTGGCTACAGGTAAACCACATACTAGAGGACATAATTGGAAGCTTGTCACTCAGAGGTCCCACCTGGATTGTCGTAAACATTTTTTCTCAGTCCGTGTGGTCCGTGTCTGGAATGCCCTTGGCCCACTTACCGTAAACCAGCCCACTGTGCAGGGATTTCGAAGAAAGCTGAGTGCTGAAAATCTTCTGCCCTTTCTGAGGCGCCTATTGACCTAATTACGTGTTTCTTCCTGTATTCTTTAGGCTCGGTGTCAGTGGCTCACCACCCTTCCGAAGTCCTACCACTCACAGTGGTGAAAGTATATTATTATTATTATATATTATACAAAAAAAATCTTAAGATTATTAAGGTCTTTTCAGGGCACCCCAATACTGAGTTTACGGGTCTGGGGAAAGAAACCTCAGTTTAAAACTTTGCACTGGGCCCGGGGAACAACAAACGCAAATAATATGCCAAGACTCAACACTTCGCTCTGCAGCTGTTCCCTCCTACTTCGTTGACATAGAACAACCTGACCAGCAGGAAGCTTCGCCAAACAGGGAAGCATCGGGTCAGCGAATGTGACATTGGGAATGCCTCTGACTGTACGTAAGACATGGCACATTAACTGAGTGTTTGACTGAATGTTTGACTGAATGTTTCAAAACCATGTTAAACGGGAAAGCCAACATCTGCATCACTAAAAAAGTACTATGTGGATGCATTTGTCACCGTAAACCTTTACTCCTCTTGACCCAAGGCACCTAGAAAGATGAGATTACATATGAAGATAATTAAATTGCGTTTCCGTTAAGCTTATTTTCGCCGCTGTAACTTGATTTATAACCCTTAAAATTCGCGTAAACCTGCCCTGAAAACTGCTCATGACATCAAAGTTCAATCAGGTGAACTAATCTGAAAGAAGTTTGCCTGAACAAACTTTGACCTTCCAAAATAAACTTTCCCCCAAAATTTAAGAAAAAAAAAAAACCCACTTAAACCGATGTAGGTAAACTCATTAATTTGTGACGCCCAAGAAGTAAAAAAAAAATGAAAGAAATTTAACAGCTAACAATAATCTTGCTGTTTTCACATTGTTTTCAGGTCAGCCATTGTCGACACGTGTTATGAACCTTGAATTTTTAATTAATGGATTGCAGTTCAGTGTACGAACTGCAGAAAGAAAATCGGTTGCAAAAAAAAAATAACATAAAAGGACGACATATTTTGCAGATACTACACATAAATCTTGAAATTGGCTTTGCTTCAACTGACTGATGCACGGAAAAAGCAGACCTATAGGTTTTAAAAAATTGTCAAACATTCGTGTTTCTGAAGTACGGAGGTGCGTGGATTGAATGAGCGAAGCGAGCAATTGCCATGTAAACTAAACCTTTTCAATGCGTTTCTCGCATTGCTATCTCAAGCTTTTATTTAGCGCTACTCTCACCTTCACAGGGTCTTACTTCTGGAGGAACAAAGCGAACAAACAAACAATTCGTATGTTTTGAATGATGTATACCACACGCCATGGCTGTTTGCTGTGACGTGCTTATCACGTGACTGGGCTAGTCTAATCAGACGGCCAAACAGCTGTTGTTCTCGTTCGTCATTGGCTAACCCATGGTGACGTCACGGCAAACAGCCATTGCGCATGGTTTAGATGAAATGCAGTTATGCTGAGGAATGTGATGAACGAACTGTGAGCAACAATTGCAATGAGTTTCCATCAAAATAATCAGTACATCGATTTTGTGATGCTGTTGGAATCACAGGAACTGCATGAAGCATGGATCGACGCCAATAGAGTGAGTGAAGCAAACGATGGCTAGTTGAAAATAATGGAAGCAAGCACCTTCAAGGTCAATGTAATATAATTAATCCAGCTGAAGCATTTGGTGGCAAAATGAGTAATAATTTGATGATCTTTAATTGTTAATTATGAAATTACCAATCATTACCAAAAAGGAGCACATTAAGCAGCGGTTAAAGCATGTATTGTTGACCGACGGTTTACGAAACGTCTGCGGCCTTGCAGTGCTGGAAACACCGGTTCTCGTCAGATCCCCGAAGTTAAGCAGCATTGGGCTGAATTGATACTTGGGTGGGTGACCACCTGGGAATCTGGCTGTTGCAGACATAGGGCCTTAGGGCTTCGGGCAGATGACCAGGAGTGGTTAACGCTCGTTAAACCCTTTAACCCTTTTAACGAAACGTTCAAGAAAGAAACAACGATCGTACACAAGATAGAGCAATTATTGTTGTGAACTTGAAAACACGACAACTCGTCTCTCGAAGTTCTAATTTACGAAATAAATTCATCTTTCCGCCGTGCCGGACTGATGGCCTATTATCGTTCGGCCAAACTAAGCATTAAGCTGAAAAAAAATCTTTCGATTCCATTTCTCTCATCAACAATGACAGAAACTATGATATGATAGCAGTGATATGCCTCTTGCTTATCAGCCTCTTGCTTGCTATGCCCCTAGCTCTGCATTCAGGACAAGTAAATCTGACTCCATTCCCTACTCCTTTAAGCTTAAACACGTCAATAAAGCAGACTAGCCGAGTCACTAGCTCTGGGCGTTATACGCTCGAAGAGAATTCCTGTTTTAAATGGTATGCGGTGGACATATTCCATATAAAAAATACGTAAAGCGAACTATCTCACGTGGAGGCATTGTCACACCTCGGCCATGGACTCCACGAAACAGTAAGCCTAACTCAAGGTCTTGTAATGTTAACCGTAGTTATACGGCTTTGAGTGTATTAATTATAAATACGTTTCTGTAGTTTGTGTAGTGTTACAATCATAACAGAAATTACCATGGTGACACCCACAATTATCCACTTGTGTGCAATTAATTTCCAGCTTCTTCTGTGATACAACAGCATGTGTCCGGCCTGAAAAAAAATAAAAAACAAACCGTGAAGCTTTAAGAACAGACCTTACAAATTAATTGTCGGGTGTAATTCCGTACCAGTGTTCCAAATTCTACTTGAATCAGTTGACTTATCAAACCAACAGGCCCATATCCATCATGAAGATACTCAGTAGAGTACACTAACTGAAAAATAGAATTCTGAAGTTAAAAATGCGTATAGACAACTAAAGTGCCCTAAAAATAAAACACAGCTCGTATTATTTGCAGGCGAGTAGAATGTACTGAAAAAAGTATGAAAACTATAGATAACATCAGAAGTGCAATATCAAACCTAGCCACTTCGGTAATTTTCGCAATTTTTGATTGATTTGGTTGAAAGTTCATGCAATGGAGCTTTGGCGCACGAAATTCGAGGTAGGGCACTGGGCAGAAATCATACATGTGCAGCAGCGAAACAGTCCCATGTGGAGCACTGGGCAGAAATCATATAAGTACAGCAGCAAAACACTCCCATGTGGAGCACTGGGCAAAAATCATATAAATGCAGCAGCAAAACACTCCCATGTGGAGCACTGGGCAGAAATCATATAAGTGCAGCAGCAAAACACTCCCATGTGAAGCACTGGACAGAAATAATGTTGGTTTCTGCCCACGAACACAGATAATGAACTAATGCATTATAGCATCTCTCACTCGGCCGAGTAATTGTTATCTTCAGAACTCTTTATTGTATACCTATACAAATAGTCATGGTGTCCTAAATCTATAAAGGCTTGACGCTCACTTTGGCACAGTAAACGAGCCATGATGCTGATGATGCTACTAGTTACTCTCCGTCTTGAAACAAGATGCAGGCCGCCCTCCATCATCTAATGACAGCCGCATAGCACGTCGTCACCTATGAATAGGTTCCAAAACCAAAACCAGTACCTTACAAAATGAACTCCTTCGTGTTGCCCGCCACACCACCAATCCATGTGATTTAGACAGTGAACTTTTATTCATCCGTTATAAATTCCTACAGAATTGGCTACCCTCTTCCACTTGTTCTACGCATCACTGATTGTACTTGGATAACAAACCTAGACCGAAGTACACACCCTACCCACAGACTGTATTTTTACCACACCACCAGTCGGTTGACAAGGCACTCAGGGCCGTTTAATTAAAAATACATGAAGAAATCAACCTGACAATGACCAAATCACGGACCCTCAAACTATTGGGCACATGTTACCCCACCAAAACTTTTCGAAACGTAGTCTACAATATGCCTTGCAAATCATGTGAGCTTGCGTACATCGGTAACGCAATTGATTTACCTCAGTGCGTTACCCATCACACGTCCGACTTCCGACCTCCGACCCCCGTTGCAACAAACAAGACAGTTCATTTGTGAGCCATATACAAGCTACCAAGCATGAGCCAAACTTCCATCAAATCTCCGTCCTCCCACTTAGAAAAACACCAACGTGCAAGATTTAACCTCGAAGCTAATGACATTTTCAGAAACCAGGATAAGCTTATGAACCATGTTTATGACTGATCTGGGCAAAACTCCTTCCATGGTGTTCGCACCTCCCCCGCCCCTTTTTTTGTTTCCTTTTTCTCGGCTTACTGGCCTGTCACCGAACCTTGTTTGTCCCCCCTCTTTTCTCCATGTTCCTCTTGTTCGTCACCCCCGTCTCCCCACTTTCTCTTTCCGTTTTTCTTTCTTTTCTCTGTTTAAAGTTCCGCCCACTCCGCTCACACACTTGTCCAGTAACATTGTTCTTGTTCCCACTGCCACCTCTTCAATTTTTCTTACTGTAACTGTTCCCCAGCATCACTAGCTTCTCACACTGCTGACCTTTCTTTCTTACTTGTGTTTCCTTCTCAGCAGGCGTTACCTCCTTGTTGCACCTTGACTACGTCATTTTCTTCTTCTTCACTCCCACAATAGTTGCTCTCGTTTATGTTTATGTCCGCACTGCCTGATGTAAGTTGAAAATTTTAACGATTTTTCAGTACGAGTTTTGTATTGTTTTTATTTAAATACATCGCATTTGACCTTCCTTTTTCTTGCCATACGATTTTTAATGATTGTTTTTAATAATTGTTTTTAATATTATAGGAATAATGTTGTGAATTTGAACTATGTGGGTCGTACGTATTATTGAGGTGTAGGCAACCTTTCCTCTCTGAGGATGACCACGCCATTGTGGTACAGATGTATAACAAGATATAGATTAGGGGTTTGAATAATATCTCTGTGATGTGTGGTGCAGTGACAACCCGGACCACTGCACTGTGACTGAGGCTGGCGCTAATGACCAAGCTGTCGACACGCCATTAAGCCTCATCCCCCCCCAATTGTGGTTGAAATATACGTATGTTTTTATCTTTTTTTGTTGTGCTTACGACTTCTTTTTGTGCGATATCTGGAACTTGCTTACGTCACCTTTTTATGAACATAAAGTACGTTGCAAAGTTAATTTGTGGTAGCTGGTGAAAACAGGCTTTGCAATCGAGCACAGCAGTAAGGCATGGGGTTTACACTACAACTTATTCCCTGGTTGAATGTATCACTCACTACCTTCAAAGGCCGATCGTTTTTGGAAACTTGGCAGCTTTATCTACCAGTTTTAGTTTTGGGTGGATCCCATTTTAGCCAAGTAAATTCAGTGTTTGCTCTTGTACTATTAGCTGTTCGTTACAGTGACTCATCATCCATCGGGGATGGGAGGGGGCGAGAGATTGGGTTAGGGGGCATATTGCACAAGACTCGGCATATTGCAAGTTTTTGTTGCGGTTCAAAAATTCACCAAATGGGTGTTTCAAAGGCACGAAAATTGCTGAAGATGAGCTGGTTTACAGTAACAAATTTTTCGCGGCCCATATTCTCAATTGTTTCCCTTCCTATCCAAGATCACTGGATCAACTCAGGTCTGGCCACGTCAATCTAGATCTGACTGGGTCATCAGGTTTGGCCGAGTCAATGGCGCAGTATGGGTCAACCTATTTTCGGGTCACAGGCTCAAAAATAAGTGACCAAGTCAAACTCTGCTATAAATGCGTTTACTTCTCTACTCGAGTGACTTGTTACTTTTTTTTTTGCTTCATGACGACATTCCGACCCCCATTAGTGAATTATGTTGGCATAAATATTCCAGGCGAAGAAAAACTAAAGTCCACCATCTTTAGTCGGTGAGTTCAGCAGGAAAAAATGCGTTTGAAAGAAAAAATAAATCTAAGGCTTCAGTGGTGACATCACATTGACGGAGCGGAAATTTCATTGCACATTTCAGAACAACTTTGATGAGTTATGACTCTGCACTAAACTTTGATGAGTAATGGCAACTGCGCTGAGTAGTTCAGTGACTTTTAGAAGGTGCTCACAGGGTTGCCAGAGGTCCTTACACATAAAAATATCGAAATTATCGAACTTTCCATCATAAAAATATCGACCGAATATCGACTAAATATCGACCGAATATCTACTGAATAGCTACTGAATAGGACCTCGTCAGACGCACACAAACGGAAAAAATAAAAAACTGCAAATGCAAGCAACAGTCACCAAGATACGTGATAACGTTTGGTCTACGGTAATAAAAAAAAAACAAAAAAACAATTGTTTGTACGGCTGTTTCCTCCCCCTTCCAAAGAAAGTTACCTGGCTCGTTAAAATTTAAAGTTTCGTTTTTTTTTATCACAGCTTCTGATTACAGGGAACGAAATACAGGGAACGACTACCCCCCCCCAAAAAAAAAGTAAAAACAAAACACAAAAAAAAAACCTCTTGCCCACAATGGTACCTCCGGTAGCATTATAGCGAAAAGGCGAGCTCCATTCATGCTGTAGAGCAACTCAGAGTTCGTTTTTCGAAGTGAAACCGAAAGTTCACGTTTTCCTGCTTTCGCGTAGAGACCATGACGGCCAATAATGCGGCCAATTGCAGTATATTTATTTCAATACTTAATTTTATTGACTTTTATCGACATAACAGAACTTTATCGACTTTTAACGACTTGGCAAAAAAAAACCGACCAATTCGATAATTATCGACCAACTGGTAAGCCTGAGGTGCTCATTAAACAGCACAAATCTTTGATGAGCTATGGCAACTGCACTGAGCAGTTTAGTAACTTTTAAAGGTGCTCGTTAAACAGCAGTAAACTTTGATGAGTAATGGCAACTACACTGTTTCAGTGACTTTTAGAAGAACGCATTAAACAGCACTAAACTTTGATGAGTTATGGCAACTACATGAACAGTTCAGTGACTTTTATAAGGTGCGTATTAAAGAGCGCTACACGTTGATGAGTTATGGCAACCAGACTGAACAGTTCAGTGACTTTTATTAGGTGCGCATTAAACAGCACTAAACTTTGATGAGTTATGGCAACTACACTGAACAG
>JAHWFP010110871.1:32003-47592 GCA_023313725.1 Lithobius niger
GGGGGGCAGGAGGAGAAAATATTGGTAGGTTACATAGATACAATAATCCCACATCATCGAAGCATAACACGATACCCCCAAAACAACACAACTCGATAATAATAACAAAAATACTATTACTCCTAAGTTTGTTTGGTATTAGGGATTTGGGAAGGAAGGTCATTCCTCACTAAGACCTGGGTTGGGGGAGGTACTGCTGATTAAGAAGTGGTGAAACACTGACCTTCCACAACCTGGAACGTTCAGGCAGAATAGTATTCCTAGGTGGAACATCAGTGCAATTAATATTATAAGACAGCGATCCCACAGCAAGTAAACTTCGCACATCAGGGACCATGATTTTATTGGTGACATTTTCTGGAAGACGGAACACAAATTTGATCAGTTTTGTTTTGTGGAATGTAGTAGTGCGCATTTTTTTAAATCACTAAAGTTTCTGTAAAATGTGTTGTCTGCGTGATAAATCAGTTGGGTACTAAAGAAAACGTACCAAAACTTGAAGGAAAGTTTACCTATTAATATTGTTGTTGTTTGATGTGCACCCAGCATTAGTCATAGCGACAGATGGAGAGAGGGACAATTTCACTGGGTAAATTCCATTGGAAATTTCTAGGATCGTTTACATGCCACAATCCACATGAACGTGAGACATCATAGGGCCCTTCTCTTCCCGAAAATGCCAGGGGTGGCTGAGGTCGCACTCGAACCCGAGACCTCTTGATTAGTAGTCGACCGAAACCGATTTTTTCACTTTCGGCCGAAACCAAAACCCCTACCAAAACCGGTGATTTGGTTTCGGCCGAAACCGAAATCACTGCCGAAACTGGAAATTCGGTTTTGGCCAAAACCGAAACCACAACCGAAACCAGTAAATCAGTTCCGCTACCGAAACCGTACCAAAACCTAACCTGAACAATATCAGTATTAATAATTAGACAAAAAGCAAGGATAAAATATTAAAATTATGAGTGTATGATGGTTTTTCATAGACATACTCAAGACTGAGAGGCAGAGCCCATTTTACCCATTTTCTGGCCCTAAGCTGAGAAAATCCATGCACGCACTTCCACCCACAAAAAAAAAAAGTTTCAGAATTGAACAAAAACTGTCAATATTGCAAACAGACTTCAGGACTTTCGTTTGTATTTTTTAAATTTTGGTCGCTAGTTTATTTTTTTAATTTTAAAACCATTAATTAGAAAAAGGCGTCATTCAACGAGTAAAAGCTTTGCTTGAAAACATAAATAAAGAGAAATAAAAGCATAAATTCCCTCCAGTGCAACGAAGCCGTTACAATCAGGATAAAATTCGGAGTGAAAGAAAAAGTGTTATTTATTATTTATTGGCGTGGCATGGCATGGCAGACGAAAGCTGAATCTGTGATGGGGTCCCCTGGATGTCAGCACTCGTAGGGTACAGTCCAGTTAGAAAATGCTACTGCCAGGAAGCAGCAGTGGTTTCGGCCGAAATCGAAACTATAACCGAAACCAGTTCGTGGGTTTCGGCCGAAACCGAAACTGAACTATAACTCCATGACCAAAACAAGAACCGAAACCGAAAATTTGCTGTTTTCGGTACCGAAACTGAAACCGAAACCGAAATTCGGTCGACCCTACTTACCTAATAATACTACCAAACTGAACTAAAACCAATTTATCTTTAAAGTAAACAAAAAATGAAGAATAGAGAAGAAATTGTGAATCAACCAATTTACACAAATACTCAGGATATTATTTTATGCAATAAACCCTACATCTGTACTAATGTGTACATTTGTGGACCGATTTTCATTTTCTGCATTCACCATGAATTGACTGCCCGCACATATCGCAAATTGGGACAATGCTCTATTCCTAAGGAACCGGAAGTGGAAACTTTATGTAAGGGGAGCATGGTGGGGAGCATACCTGGATGATCTCAAAACGTGGCCCCCTCCGTGGTGACCAATATTCGATGGTTATTTGATAGCTAAACCAAATAATGCAGCCACCAATTCCACCGGGTCGATACTTTTGACTCGCGCAGTATAGACATAGGTCATGACACTCTTTTTCTGACAACAGTAAACATTTAGATGAAACTAGTACCTTTTTTCAATGATTTACCATCAGAGGACGCTGTCATCAAGTAATCAGAAGTGCAAAGCATCATGAAGAACGAAACTATTTAGTGTCACTAAAACAAATTGATCACGATAAGAATACAAAATTAATCACTCAAAAAATATAAGTCAGATTAGGAGATTAAAATAATTTTAAGATAGATAACAACTGGCCGAGCAAGTTTTATTTTGTTTAATCCAACATTCAATTTAAAAACGGGTTGTAGTTACGAGTGGAGCTAAATGTAACGTATGGATTTGTGTTCCGAGAAGCCTGCGGAGCGGCCGCATAGACTGAACCTTCTTCCGTGGTTCACGTTTCTTGTAACGAACTGAATACGGTTTTCATTGGACACAGAATAAGTTCTTCAACTTCAGATGTTGCCCACGCACGAGTATTTTGTCAATTTCCGACGGTATTGTCGCTATTACCATGTTGTCCATGGTAATTATGCCACCATTTTTTTATTTCAAGTTTCACCTCTTACGAGTTCCTGACACGTGCTGCCTTCTGGTGCATTAAAAGCAGGTATTATTTTATCTCATGTTTACAGAAAAGCGTCACTACCTTCTTATCTACCCTGGTTGGAACCATAAGCATCCATGAAATGTCCCTACAGAAAAGCAGACCATTTCCATCGATTATTGAATCAATTGAAATTATTTTTGGGCCCAGCTTAGACTATTTCTCGAGTAATGAAATTAAATTTACATGTCGCATGCAAAAAACATGAATGTGATCGTGTTGGAGACAATGAATTGTTGCAGGAGCCCATAGAAAACAACTAGGAGCGTGTGTGGCTGGTCTATGTTAGGAGTGCTTAATTTAGTACGATGTGCTAACACCAGAAGGAGCAACGATACTGCGCCTGCGCCAAGTTGCCTAAAATCGAAACTGAAACTTAGCACGCGAAACAGACGTGTGCTACGAAAGCAACGGTCTATTTTATTGTTGGCTAGAGCAACTTACGAGCAACTGATTATCTGTTTTAGTTTTTTTATTATTACTTTGGTATTGTTTCCATGTTAAACACTTATTGTTTAAACCCAAAGGACCGAAACTAAGCCTGGAGAACGTGACGCACACCTCTAATCATCTCGTGCAGGTGGCGACCTCTGCTAACAAATTTGTACACCACTGTAGCCGCTCCTGACTTAACTGTAGTGGAAGTTACCGAGACACGCTCCTAGTTGTTTTCTGTAGGCTCCTGATTGTTGTAAACATGGTATATTTTTTGGCATGTCATACAATATCTTTATGGGCAATGTATCCAAGTACTCTACCTTTTCACGGTTGGGTAAAATAATTTCCAGCGTAGCAGTTACAAAGTATAAGACTGCTAGATCCTGGAGAACTCCCATAACTGGCATATTCCTGCTGTCAGACGCTGCAAGAAAAGGATACCCCAAGTAATACAGCAAATTTACCATGCGCCGAAATCATTTTGACACAACAATAATAGATGCCAAATCCTAGGAATGATGGTATTAGTAGCCGAGCTATGCGAATTACGTTACTTTAGCACAATAAAAGTCACTCATGAGTGAATGCATGAAATTCCGAATGATTGAACCTATGGGTCTCTTTTTGTATAATGGGTTTTTTGGTAGTAGGTAAAAGTAGATTAAGTATTAAACTGGACTAGCCGATGTAAATTATAATCTGTATTCAAAACAATCGTGTTTCAAGGCATAGCATGCTCAGGCACGCGAACGATGAAAAGGCAAACATTTGAAAGATGCATCGCCGGTGCTTCATGGATTCTGGTGCGACATACAAATACAAAGAATTGTATGATACTTTGGAACTGACCAAAATTAGAGCACCTTCATTGCAGACGGAAATACAGTAAAGGTGGAGGGTTTTCTCGTTACATTCGGATGGAATGTGTAGATAATAAAGGAGTATTTATATGTGTGCCACTCCAAATGTCTGCTGTGTTCCAGATCTTTGTGAGACAGGTGTCAGTTTGAACATACACAGAATAATCAGTGTCGTTAGAAATAGGACGACATGTGATATCCTTCAAACCTATAGGCTAACATTGACACACATGTGGTAATACACCTCAAGAAAGAGTCCCGTTTTGTGTCAGGGTGCTTCGGAAATGGCTGTCGCACCATCTTCCCTTTAATACAACCAAGACAAAAAATTTCCTCATCACACTTTTCTATGCAAATACCCACTGTCATCTTTTCATTACACCCAGATCCTGTGGCCAGATGGATGTGTTATGCATGAAGAGAGTTACCAATTGCTACAATGGCAGCTTTGTGTCTGCAGCTTAATTCATAAAGATTCCTTTGTGTGTGCTGCAGCCCAAACTTTACTAGCCTTCAAAATCTTGCATCGATCTTGATTACAAAACCAGCATACCCCAATTTTCAAGACATTCCTTCCACCTTAACTGCATTCCATCTGCAATGAAGATATCCAAATTTTGGCTGAAATGCAAAGAATCAAACAATTTCTTTGCAAGTTTGTCAAGTGAAACATTTTTTCAGAATCCACTACCCGTCGTTCATGTTCCTGAATATGATATGCCTTGATGCACAATTGTTTTCAACCCAAATCTGCATTTACATCTGCCATTTCAGTTTAATACCTTGTACTGTTTTACACTCTGTTTTCTGTGACATCGTTTTTCTGCATCTGAAGCAGCATAGATTAATGTTGTTCTTTATGGATTTCTCGAATTTCTTGTTCTGATTGGGGTTGTTTTGATGTTTTTCGTTTGAACACGAAGTTCGCCTCCCCTCCAAAGTTCTGATTGCGCACACTCACAGTTTCTTTTTTCGTATTTTTTGGCAGTAAGTTTCAGGCAGTTCAGCGATGGTAATCTGGAAGATGTTTATTGTTCCTGCACGAAGTGCCCCCCCCCCCCCCCCAGTCATAAAGTTCAGATTGCACCGTGCCAGAGGTGCCAGGGATATTCGCCCCTACTCTCTTAGAAAGATAGCATCTAATCTGCCCACACTACGAGTCACCATCCGCTCTAGCCATGCCCGCTCCGGCCATGTAACCTTCTTCAAAAGCGAATATTTGCTGCTTCCTACTCACAGTTTCCTTTTGGAGCTTTTATGTCTTTCACGGGCCCATAACCTGTTGATTGATAATCACAGATAGTTTATGATGCATCGGCGTAAGTGGTACCACATCCTGGTTAAAATAGCAAATCAATTCGGAGCAAAATGACACGTCCCAATTCATTTATTTAATATGGTGACTACGAGAAAACTAAAACGGAAACCCATGACATGACCATTGCTGAAAGTGAAAGTGAAACTATAAGTCAAACTAAACAGCTTCAAAGAAAAACGATAAAGCCAAAACTAAGTACGTTGAGCCACTGCAACAAAACACAATAAATAGCTTGAAGACTGACGTGTCACTTATATGACGCAACACCATAACGTAAATGTCTTCATCTGTAAAATGAACAGGCACCTAATTATGACTTACTAAAAGTATCAGCACTCACGATCAGACCGAGGATTATCATTTTAGCAGTTCTAGGAATTATACGTCGAAAGCGCTCTTTTGCTGTTACACCCTTTTGACGATCATAGTGTGCAGTCAGTGCAATAGCCATTCCCATGATCCAGTTGAACCTATAAAGCACCAAACAACGGTTTCTTTGAACTTTTTGAATAATAGTAATATCTATTGACACGAACTATAGCTTACATTTGATTTATTTTCAAGCAAAATATAACCGAGAGCGTAAATGAATACATTTGATCTCATAGTATCAACCTTAATCCGATTATTATTTTATTTTAATTTTTAATTTAATTAATTAGTTAAAGTTAATAAAGTTTGAACAAAAATTAAACTGCAGTAAATAGGTGTTTGTTTCTTTCATTTTGCTTTTTATCATGTTAAGCATCAGTAATGACAACACAGTTATTAGGGTGGAGTGCTTTCTATGGTAGAAAAAACTTTTTTTTTATTTCGAATCGGCTAGGTGCAGAAAAGTTGCCTTTTGGCCTCCTTATTACTCTCCCAAAAGCAAAAAATTCTTTAAAAATTTTCAGAGGTGCCCCAAAGGGTCCAAAGTTTGTAAATTCCATGAAAATTTGACGTTTTTCTCGAAATTTTCTGTAAGTCACCACATTTGAATATAAAATTGGCGATGTGGCCAGAAGATGCCTTATATCATCAATTTTGCAAGCAAAAAAAATTGTTGACCTTGCACTAGATTAAGAAGTGCCCCAAGAATCACCAAAAAGTGGAATTTTACACAGTATAAAGCAGATGAACTCGCTCATGCCCCATTGCCACAAAACCGCAAAAACGCCTACCAATTTGGTGTTGCTTCTGCGTTTGTGAGTGTGAATCTGGGGGTGCTGGCCTTGTAGCCAGGATTCCAGCAGAATCGAGCACCTACAAAAATGTTGGGCGCAAAATCCTATTGGGTGGTACTATTTTGTCTAGTTTTTGTTTGTTTTCCCCTATTGTGTCTGATCTGCAACATGTTTAAAGGTTTTTTGTTTTGTTTTAGATTGAATGCTGAGCTGAACATAACTGAAAGCAGTGAGTGAACAGAAATACAGACTAACAGTAACTAATAACTATGGCGGGAAAAATGTCAGTCAAACCCAAAACAAGACAAGTGAGCAAATGTCCTTTTTTGGCGTTCCAGCAAAATTGCCTGAAACAGTATTGCCAATAAACGCTGACGTCATGAAGTATTTCTGCATATTCATGAGGAAATGAAGCAAGGTAAACCTGCTGCCAAAGATCTTACAGTTACGGATGTTGCAGAATGTGTCGCTTGTGGAATTGATTGTTTATGGCGCAAACTTTCTATACCAATTATTTCCCATAAAAGTTTAGTGGAGAAGGTAAAGTTGCATCACAGCAAGTACCATAATTTACGAAGCCCAAATGATTCTAAATATTTAGCAAAGCTTCAAGACTTCTTCAAAGAGACTATTGCAGCAGCACAACGATCAGATACACTGTATCTGCCACACTCTCTGGCTAGATTTGGAAGTTCTGTACGCATCCAGGAAGCAGAAGGAAATTCCATTGTTGCTACAATATCATTTATTTCAGATGGGATTGGGAACTCAGAAGCGGAGGACGATGCTGTAATCAGAACAGAATCAGCACCAATTTCACATGTTTAATCTGCATAATCCAACATATCAATATCATATTCATAAAGGTTAGCTTTAGAATTAGATGGTCCGAGAACAGAGTTGCAAGTAGCTTTGGCAAACGTTCTGTTTCTTTTTCTTTTTGTTGTTTCATTTCTTGACGTTTCTTGGTAGTATTTCCATCAATTCTGCCAATCATCATATTACTGGTGCGTCTTTGGTCGAGTAAAAATACCCTTTCATTGCTAGGCACTTTCTTTGCTTTCTCACATTGGCACAAGGACACGTCTACACACTTGCATACAGAAATATCAAACAATTGAGACTACGCCTCCTTGAAGAAGTCTTGAAGCTTTGCTAAATATTTAGAATCATTTTGCATGCCCTTGTAGGGATTCAGTAAATTACGGTACTTGATGTGGTACAACTTTATCTTCTCCACTAAACTTTTATGGGAAATAATTGGTAAAGAAGCTTTGCTCCATAAACACTTAATCCCACACGCAACACGTTCCGCAACATCCGTAACTGTAGGATCCTTGGCGGCAGGTTTACCTTGCTTCATTTCCCCACGAATATACAGAAAATACTGCATGATGTGAGCGTTTGTTGGCAGCACTGTTTCAGGCATTTTTACTGGAGCACCAAAAACAGGACATTTGCTCACTTGTCTTGTTTTGGGTTTGACCGAGATTTTTCCGGCCATAATTATAAGTTAATGTATTTCTGCTCACTCAATGTTTTCTGTTATGTTCAGCTCAGCATTCAATCTAAAATAAAAATAAAAAAAACCCTTAAACGTGTTGTAGATCAGACACAATAGTGGAAAACAAACGAAAACTAGACAAAATAGTACCTTCCAATAGAATTTCGCACCCAACACTTTTGTAGGTCCTCTATTTTGCTGGAAACCGGGCTACAAGCCCAGCGGCCCCAGATTCACACTCACAAACGCAGAAACAACACCAAAGATAGGTTGGTAGGCGTTTTTGGGGTCTTGTGGTAATGGGGCATGAGCGAGTTCATCGTCTTTACATTGTGTAATATTCCCATTTTTGTTGATTCTTGGGGTTCCTTGGGGCACCTCTTAATCTAGTGCAAGGTCAACAATTTTTTTTGCGTGCAAAATTGATGCTATAAGGCATCTTCTGGCAGCATCGCCGATTTTAAATTCAAATGTGGTGACTTGCAGAAAATTTCGAGAAAAACGTCAAATTTTCATAGAATTTGCAAACTTTGGACCCCTTGGGGCACCTCTGAAAATTTTTTTAGAATTTTTTGCTTTTGGGAGAGTGATAAGGAGGCCAAAAGGCAACTTTTCCGCATATAGCCGATTCGAATTTAAAAAAAAGTGTTTTTCACTCCACCCTAACAGTTATACCAACTGGCAATAGCAATATGAGCACGAAGCATCACAGGGCACTTCTATTCCCGAAAATTCCAGGGGTGACTGACGCCAGTCTCAAACCAGGGACCTCTTGAAAATGAGACAGTCGTGTGTATCGGGCAATGCAAGACTGGGGTTTGAAGCTGCGTTCCCCGCTCACTATAAGGGCGGGTTTATGCAAAGGCAATTTTCTCGCTCACTAGCCTTTACTTGGATAATACTAAATCTGCTGGTTGCTTCTCGCCTTACAGGGGTATGCAGCTTTCGAGTTGTCTATTACGCAGTAACCATAGCAACAACACGGATGCAGATTTTCTCCTCGTGCCTCGCAACACGACGTATGATGCGTGCAACAAGGCAGCGTCGATTTATGACAGCAAGAAAATTTTTTTTACTGTAGTACTGGACGGCGGACTGATTTCTGAATGCCAGCATTCGATGGTTTGTCTTCGATTCGATAACTCCGAAATGGACGCCATGTTGTGATTTTTAATTCTCGCTGCGAGCAGGTTTTTTTTCCTACCGTTGTCTGATCGCTGCTAGAAGCTGCTTTTTGAGCGAGAATAGCAAATTTTGGAAATAGCGTGAATCACACCAAAGTTGTAGCAATGTTTAAAATTAATGTTGCACTTTGTTCTTTATCCGTATTTTACTTATGATGCATTTAATTTGTTATCTATTACTGCATTCATGTAGTTGAAATGGGATACTAATTGTAAATAAATAATGGTTGACTAACAAATAGCGTTCGGCAAGCGAGAAGGTTTGTAGCGTAAACGCGCCCTAAGGCAGGTCAGCTTTTACTTTTCTGGTGTTAGTTATTGACAGACAAGCCAGGAGCCGTCCAGTAACGTACGGCCCGAGCACTGTATGGGATTGGAATCTTAAGAAACTATATGCTAAAAAATTCGCATTTTATTCAGCTGCCTGCTAAGTTTTAAACAGAGAGGAAGAAAAACGAAGCATAATGATTAAATTGCGAATTCTGGCACAATAAGGGTTTGTCCCGCATAAACTTTATTTATTTAGAACTCCTTTCGGTTCTTTGGCCGTACGGCACTGTATGGCTTCTGGTGGGGTCTTTCACTAACCAAAAACCAGCCCAAAAAGTATAAGGGCGCGTTTACGCAAGGACAATTTTCTCGCTTACTAGCTTTTACTGGGTCAATACTAAATCTGCTGGCTGATTCTCGCCTTTGTCGGAGAATGCGGCTTTCGAGTTGTCTATACGTAGTAACCATGGCAACAACCCGAACGCAAATTTGCTCGTCGTGCCTCGCGACCCGACGTACGATGTTTGCAACATGACGGCGTCGATTTATGACAACTAGAAAACCATTTTTACTGCAGTACACGACGACGGACAGATTCCTGAATACCGGCATTCGAAGGTTTGTCTTCGATTCGATAACTCCGAAATGGACGCCATGTTGGATTTTGAATTCTCGCTGCGAGTAGCTATTTATTCTACCGTCGTTTGATCACTGCTATACTTTGTTCCACATTATGTTTTCAGAAAACTAACTGTATGACGGCACGTTTTCTTCCACTACGAGTGCAAAAAATCGGTAAACATCCCATTCGTAAACTTAAGAGTAACTTTGTTGAGTCAACAAGTGTGATATCCACATGTTTTTGCACTCTTAGTGCAAGGAAACTAGCCGTCATCCAGTCAGTTTTCTGAAAACATAATGTGGAACAAACTATAGAAGCTGTTTTTTTCAGCGAGAATATGAAATTTTGGAAACAGCGTGAAATGGCAACAATGTTGTAGCAATGTTTAAAATGACTGTTGCACTTTGTTCTTTATCCGTGTTGTTATTTATAATACATTTAATTTGTTGTCTATTACCACATTCACTTAATAGGAACGGGAAATTTAATCGTAAATAAATAACGGTTGCCTAGCAAATAGCTTTCGGCGAGCGAGAAGGTCTCGTTGCGTAAACGAGCCCTTAAGCTGACCACCCTGACATGGAGCGAGGAACGCAGCTTCTATCTCAGTTGGCCTTGGCATCGGGCTACCTTGCCCATTCACTGTGTGTAGCAACATGTACTCGGAGAACAACGTCTTCACAATTCAACTTTATTGCCTTTGTTATACCATCAGTTCTGGCCTTTAGATTTTCTAATTTATATTTAACAGAATCTGTCAATATTGACATCTACATGAAATGTATGGAAGGTTCTCTAAAACTGTAAACCTGTTCAGAAAGATAGGCTAACACATTTTCAATAGTCACACAAACAATAATTCCATTAACAGGTTAATGCAGTGTTCTTGTAGCAAGGTGTGCAGTAAAGACGATAACAGGCATTTTGGAAAGTGCCGATTGAATTACTGTAAGACAAATTTCAGTATTAAGCTGCCTATTCCTCCACAGAAGTATAAAGATTGCTGAATGACAGACAGTATCTACAATTTCATGGAGATGAAAATGTGTCTGTAAGCCTCTAGCACAGCAGTTTGTCAATCAACTATCATTTAGTTTCTGTTTACTGTAAGTTTGAATTTACCATGAATGAGGTAGATCTGCCATTGTCGTTCCGTCCCATACTGAATGCTTGAATTGCCAATATCCACCACCTCCACTATTCACAAACAACATCAATATGACTGTTAACCTATTTAAAAAGAAATATAACATTAGAAGTATTCATAGTACATATAGTCATTTTAAGAGAAATAAAATAGTAAAAGGCTGAAAGAAACTTAAGATGTTACATGAGAAAAAAAATTAAAGAAAGTTAAAATACAGGAAATGCTTAATTTAAAGAAAACAGATCACCAGAAAGGACACGAACACATTTCAAGAAGGCTATCAATAATTTACTTAACGACACTGTAAAAAAAATATATGAATACTCAATGTATTTGTGTGCTAAACTCCTATTTTATGACTAACTTCGCTAATGGAGGGCAGACAGAAACGTTACACTTCAACGTTGTGTAACATTACACAAAATGACTTGAAATGACAGAACAACAGCGATCCTAGCGGGATATTTTGCCACTACAGAGAAATAACACGTAAAATGCGTGCAACGTTACACGTAATACTGGAAAATAAATCGATAGCAGCGTTCATAGCGGTAAATATTCTTATTGCAGCGACATAGCACAGGAAAGATCTGTACCATTACAAATATTGGTGTTAAATTTGACGATAACAGCAACTCAAGCGAATAATATTTTCACTATACACGGCTAATTTGTGTAATTTCATAGTACAATAAAATGTTTTTAATTAAAGCAATTTTTGACGCCTTTCACGTATATTTCTGATGTCATTACACACATGGGCGTTTCCAAAACGAATTATTGGGGGAGGGGAAGCAAAAATATCTGTTACTAAAAAAAATTGAAGCCTTTGCTCTCTTCCCATGTGCGTCTTTCATCTTATGTTTACTTGCTGGAATATCCTGTGTAATGCACACTCTATATTTTTCCAGATTTTGTGTACAGTTACACAATAAATATGTGGCAGCTAGGCTGCCACAAAAAAGTTGTGTAAAGTCACACTTTTTTTTTTGCAAATTTATTATGAGTCATATGCTCGTATAAGCAACAGCTTTGTCTCAAAATTTATCTTGATAAATTGATATCGACTGACTGATATTTGTTGGTCTCAGTCGGCCGTGTGTACTTTACCTATTACTTACAAGACTCTTTTAACTTTGTTGATAATTTTGCTTTGTCCTTTCAGTTTTCTTATTCAGCACTGTATAAGCGACAAATTGGCCTGGATATTTGGCCTGGTAAATTGATAGAAAAACGCCATATGACATCACATCATTAGTTGACATTAGTAAATCATGGTGAGAAGCTACCCACGACTTACAATTGATAGAAAATATTACAAAATGGAAAACGTAACTGATTAAAAAGGATCTAAATTGACAGAAAACTGTAGTTAAAACTGTATGGAAATACAGTGCAAACAGACCCAAAAATGGAATGAACTGATGAGATGACAAATAGACTGAACATGCTGACGCAAAAAAGGGTGTTTATTGCTAGTCGATCAGTTAGATAAGGCCTGCAGTTATTTCCAGCGTGGAAGCTTTAAAGAATGAGTATTTCCCGCCCTTTTATTTCGTGTTCGTGATCTGAGATCGCCACTGAACAGCTTCTAATCTTATTGGATAATCTGGAGCTTGAGTATTTAGCTCATTCGGTATGTAAATGGATGGGCCAGTTGGAATACAGGATTTTTCTTTCTTGCACAGATTGGTGTAGCACCACTACACTGCATTTTCCGGAATATTTATCCAGTATAGACTAATAAATGCAGAGTATTTATATATGCACAGACAGATAAACAGATGACTTTAGATGATAGTCACAAATTACCATATTCAATAAAAAAAATTAAAGTAAAGTAGCAGTCAACAAGGACATTGTCAATAAGGGAACTAAGAGTTAAAAAAAACTATTAGTATAGCCCAACAAAAATAAGTCAACATCATGAACATAAAATAAAACGAGCGGCTAAAGAGAGAAAAAAAACAAACGAGATGAACAATATTAGGCGGTCACGGAGTCAGCAGCATTTCTCCCTGTACATTAAAACAGCGGTACTTAAACTTTCTCTTGTGGCGGACTGGTACATTTTTATTGATGGGGTATCAGGGACCGGCACCTTGATAGCTGTAGTGAACCTTGGAACGAGGAGGAGGAGGAAGGGGGCGGGGGGATTAATCCTCGATCTGTAATAGAAAACCATTTTTCCCAATGTATTCTATTTATTTGTGAAAACGTCAATGTTAAAACATTGTAGGCTTTTCAATCTAAGATTTCATTAAAAAATATCTTATTTTAAATACACCCGCAGCTAATGCGGCAAGGGAGCTGCGATATTTAAGATTTATTTCTTTAAAATCGACTGCCTATGTAATTTTGGTTGTTTTTGTCACCGTGAATTTTGTTTGTGGATGTGAACACGTCGCACCTGATTGCTCCTCCATGTTATAACCACTGGACTCACACATGTGGCAAAACCCGGAAAGAAGCGCATGTTGCAACCGTTTACTGCAGCAAGTTACTTTCCAACTTTATTGATTGTAATTTTTAGCGGTATTGTTCCGACAATAATAGTAGCATTACTTTCATTCACTGATGAAATTAGAAGGATGGGTGTTTACCGAATGTAAGACTACCGGTAGCTGAAACTTTGATAAAAACTCGTGTAGTGGGCGTTTGTTTATCCAGGTGTTTATGCCAAAGTCCTGTTTTTGTCGTGGTGTTCGCCGCGAACTGGTCCCCGACCGTTTGCGGACCAGTGCCGGTCCACGGACCACACTTGAGAACCGCTACCAGCCTATGTTTAAAAAACCCAACTGACTGCAACATAACCAACTCACCAGGAAGGTCAGTCCTCACTCGCACGACACAACTGGCAAAGAAGACTTTACGGTAGTCAGTCTTTAAAGTTCGGGCTACAAGTTTGAGGAGATGCACGTGTACGCCTACCGAGTTGTAGTTCGAAAACGTCGTAAAGTCGAAATTAACTAAGGTGCGGAGCAAGGAAAAGGTTAAATATAAGTCTGCCTTTAATCTACGAAGCTCGAGTGAATCCAAGTTAGTGATCTTCAATCTTTTGGAACAGGGTTTATGGTTCAAACCCGTAATGCCTTGGTAAAGTGACGATGTGGATATCGACCGTCAGGGGTTGTGGACCTCGACCTTCAGGGGATGTGGACATCGACTTCCACATCCCCTGAAGTAAATAATTGCCATAAACAAGCAACCCGCTGGTTTGCAGCATCAATAATGTGATTACTGTGTGGCCCAAATTTCATGGCAGAGGTGAAACAGACACCCTGGTCTTTGTTTCTTCCAGAATGAAGCAAAGAAGACTTTAAGGGAAAAGCATATGGCAGTTTATTATTTAGATTTTTAAGGTGAAACATTACCTTGCCTTGATGCGGCAAGCAGTTGCCAATCAGCACACCACGTTAAGAGGCCCTCTGCAGAGAAATAAGCCCCAAAAGGCGGCATAATCTACTAGAGAGGAATGCAATTTCATGCCATCAGCAAATTTGTTTTAGTATATCAAATGGTTTTGTAGTTAAGTCGTTTAATTATAAAATAAAAAGTAATGGTTCCTGGACACTGCCTTGAAGGCCACCACTAGGCTGTTTTGGTGTAAGAGTGTGTTTCGCCCAATAAAATAGACTGGATGCGAATCGTCAAGAAGTCTCTTAACCAGTCTAAAATGTTAACCTGGTTAAGAGACTTCTTAACAAACGCTGACATCCTGTTATAGTGGACAAAACACACTATGAAGCCAAAACAGTAATTAGTGGTGTTCACACAAGGATTTAACAGGAATGGCCTAAACTCCGTAAGGCCCGAAGGTGGAGTCGCCAAGATAATGTTATCTCATGATATTGGAATATTATCTCATCAAACGATATAGGGAAGTGTTGACAGTGTTGCGAGTTTAATTCCGGATTTCAACGTTGGAATTTTACCACCCCAGCAAGGTCACGCTGACGTCATTTGTGAAATCTGCCAAGCCCGAAGTCCTCCTGACGTCAAATTATAATGTGTCATTGTTAGTTGAAATAATCCAATTTGATCAATTGTTGTAACAATACATAGCAATGATTTGTCTGTACGTAATGCCATCAATTGTAACGCTCGAGCTCGCTTGATCATCCGCTGGGCGCTCCTAACAATTAGTTATTACCCTAAATTTCCATTCCGCCTCCAACTCTCCAACTCCCCGCATCCAAAGGTAATTTTCGGCCCTATAATTAGAATTTTTCCCCAATTTCCACTATCCCCAACTTAAATTCAAACCTGACCACTCCTGTTGCTTGTCCTGCACTGCAACCCTGTCGCTACTTTGTTTCGCTGTCACTAACTTAACTAAATTTTCCCGAAACTAACAAATCCAAATTTCCCCAAGTAAGCCTAATGCCGTTGACGTTCCATTTAAGGCCTTAAGCCGAGGTTAGTGTCGCCCAAGAACTTCAGGCGAGCCAGA
>JAHWFP010110886.1:0-16320 GCA_023313725.1 Lithobius niger
CAACTTTCATAGGACTGTGAACGTACATAAGTTACACCGTCTGTTTATGATGCTTCAATCTCATTTTTGCACACACTGGCTAACAATCGCTGATTTCGTTCGCTTCACTCACTCAATCAGCGCATGCCCTTCAGTTGTATTGTTTATCCCTGGAACTTCCCCTTAATTTTTCAAGATTTCGTTCACATTTAGTCATGCAGAAACCCCCAGAGGTCGCTGTTACTAAAACAGCAGAACGCGAATCATTTTTTTTTTGGGTTATTAACAAAAAAAAAACATTAGCTCGTGTATGCTCGTATTGTTGCGTAACCATCATCTAATGTGCATCCCTTTATTCTTACGCAATCCACGGCAAGATTAATGTTTCTTTATTTTGTCCTTCGTTACAGTTCAGTTTTTAGCTCGTCCAGGCTTTTATAATAAATCTAAGGACCAGTCTTGATTGTTCAAGCCATTTTTTCTTAAAATCTTTGGTTGCAACTTGGAAAAGAAACGAAATTTAAATTCGCCGGTGGCAAATTTCAAAACCCTCCCATGCATTTGTCCTGACCCCAACAACCCCCAAACTAACAAAAGGACCATCCTCAGATCACCATTAATCCATGTGCAACAATTCAGGTACGTAGGCCTTCGCAATTTTGCGCTAGCCATGAGCAAAAAGTCTATGGGATTTACCATGCGAAAAATCTTATTAGCTAGTCAGCTAGCTAGCTAACTAGACAGTAACATAAAAACAACGTTATTGATGCATCTTTTTCTCTATGATTGGTGGACAATCATCCTTTAAATTTTAGTTTTTCTTAATCTCTGACCCTTTCCCTTACATTTTCCATAATTTGAAACATTTCTGTCGCTTTGGGATTTATCCACAACATGCCAAAATATGCTTTTATTTGCTTACAGTTAACAGACACGTGTCTGCTAGTGAACCGCCAAAGGGTTTAAAGGGTTTCAAAGGGTTTAACGAGCGTTAACCAATTCTGGTTATCTGCCCAAAGCCCTAAGGCCCTATGTCTGCAACAGCCAGATTCCCAGGTGGTCCGCCTGTGAACCGCCTTTTTATCATTAACAATCAATTTTTAACAATCGAAATGTCTACAATGGGATGATCTACTGTTACTTGGCGGCGACACACTAGCGTGTGTCTAGATCTGCTTGCTTCAAGGAAGAATTTGAGTAAAACAGGCGTTTCCTGCGTATGAACGAGCCCACAATTCCTCTTCCAAAAACATATAGAGCCTCATCTTAGGGATAACTTTAAGGGATAACTTTAAGGGTTAACCTCCATGCTTGAATGTTGGTGGAGATAAAAATACAAAACTAAAAATGGAATACATTCGTCGTTTATACTTAAAGAGGAACACCGTTTGAAAAAAAAAAAAAAATAATAATTTTGCGTCTAATTTAAATTGGGTAGAAGAGGACAAAAATACACGATTTGCAAGTGCTGTAATTCTGAGTAGAACGACGTACACAATTTATATTTATCTGCTAATCATGATATTTTTCGTATTTTCGTAAAAAAAAATATGGTAATCATGCTGTAAAATCGTGGCAGGAAATCTTTATGTTTTTAAAAAAGAGGTTTCCTGTGAACTAAACACTACAGTGACATTGTAGTATTTAAACTCTTACAGGAAAATCTTGTTCGGGTTACTTTACTATTCTGACCTAATTCCCAAAATGAAAAGGAAATAGTCGAATTAACGTATTTGTCAACTGCTAAGGTTATCTCGGGATGGAGAAGGCCACTTTTGCTAGGAAATACCTAGTATTATTTAAAGCCATAATCGAATGAGCACGTCGAGTGCACAGGGATGGGTCTCAGTTCAGTTAAACCTTGCCTTATAGTCGGATGAGTTTGCTATTCAAATGCAAGCTTAATTTGTGAGCAGACGAAAATGGGTGTTAGAAGATGCCCCCTGACAAGGCAAGTCTCACAGTGACCTGGGAATGCACTAAAATTTTAATTTTCAGAGCCAAAAGTTTGCTCCTTTTTCACGAAGAAATGATGACATATAAGGGTGGCATGATGCACAAAAAACGAACAGGGATGTCAGGTTGAAATCCAAATGCAAGCTTAATTTGTCAGCAGACGAAAATAGGTGTTAGAAGGTGCCCCCTGACAAGGCAAGTCTCGCAATGACCTGGGAATGCACTCAAAGTTAATTTTCAGAGCCATTTTCGTCTGCTCACAAATTAAGCTTGCATTTGAATTTAAACCTGACATCCCTGTTCGTTTTTTGTGCATCATGCCATCCTTGTGTGTCATCATTTCATTGTGAACAAGGAGCAAAATTTTGGTTCTGAAAATTAAAATTTGAGTGCATTCCCAGGTCATTGTGAGACTTGCCTTGTCAGGGGGCACCTTCTAACACCCGAGTTTGTTATTGTTTTCTGGTTAAATTGGCACACCGTACGAGATGGAAATATTTTGATGCTGAACTTATGGTCCATAATATTGCTGCGTTCTGTTGACCAGTTACAATAGTTATGTTTCTTTCACCATGCGTTCGCCATCTTACTTGCACTTGGTTATTGTATTGCTAACGCAGCCAGTTCACGACTTAAACATAACCTGGGTTTACAAATGTATGTACACCATAAAAGCCAGTGACATTAAGGGCATAGTAATTGTTTTATAGTGAAGTTTCCCGACACTCTAGCATGCCTTCCTGCCTTTCCTTAAGAACTCAATGTTACCATCGGTAGTAACCCTTACGGTGGGGATATCCAGTTCAGGTCTAAACTAGCCCCGGATTAGCTTAGCCCTGGATCTAACTAACCCTCGACCTAGGAGTTAGTGGACTGGAGAAAAAAGTTGGTGATATCCATGTTGGACTAAGCTGGGGTTTTGTTAGCTCTTTACTCCTTAGACCTCGCGCTAAATATTGCTTAGCCCTCAACTTATTTCGTGATGGATATCACCATTCCTTATTACCGAGTTTAGCCAAAAGGTTAACGTTAACCCTCAACTGGATATCCCCACCGTTACTGTTGCAGTGCGACAGCTGAAAGGGGATCTATGAGGGTAAACTTATAGTAGGACTGTAGTCACTTCCTCCGTCGATGTAATGGAGCGGGTTCCACTTTCTTTGCTATTTTGCTGGGTTTCCCCACTTTCCTTTTTCCGACTGTGCCTCTACCAGGCTACTTCCTCAACTGTTTGTCCGCTTTAGGCGAAGCTCCAATTAATTTGAATGTTGGGTAACAATCAACCGTACAAATGTTTCACGCAGCGTAAAGATTTATCAAATCAAAAACCAAAACTGGTAATGGGGACCACCAAGTGCCGAATGGTTCGGCCCTTCAAAGGAGTGATGTCAACAATCCAAAACATTCGCTAAGTTAATCGCACAGACTAATAGTTCGGAGGATAAATGAAAACTAGAACATTGATACTTTCGGTAGCAATGTTTAAGTTTTCATTTAACGTCCAAAGTATTATTCGGTGCGATTAACTTGGCGAATGTTTTGGCGTGTTGATATCTTTCCTTTGAAGTGCTGAGCCATTCGGAACTTGGCGGTCCCTTTTGCCAGTTTTGGTTTTGGATTTGATATCACTTTTTTTTTTAATTGTGCATTAGACTCAACTCATCTAGCTAACACGTCAACAAAAGCTTGAGTGGCCATTTTTTCACTATTTTAAAATCATATCCAAACCATTTGAGAGGTCGAACCATTCTCAACTTGGTCGCCTCTTTATCAGTTTTTTGTTTTGTTTTAATTAATTAAATAATTTATTTATTTTATTTAATTCATATCACTCCTTTGTGTGATCCAAACAATTCTCAACTTAAACAAATACAGGTGTAACCTATTTACGTTGCCTTTTGGACGTATATGTCAGACTGCCTGAGGGGGGGGGGGCATCGAACGCACGACCTTTGAAACAAAGGCGGAGGTCTACCGCTCAGTCATACTGACACAGCCTTTTTGTAAGGCTTAGAGGTAGGAGGACCTCGGCTTTTGGTTTCAAATGTTGTGGGTTCGATTCCCCGCTCAGGCAGTCTGACATATAAGTCCAAAAGCCAACGTAAATAGGTTTGCGTCTCTATTTATTTAAATCTTGTTGAGCCGTTGTCTTTCCGTCTTTAATTATCAACTTGGTCGCCTCTTTACTAGTTTTTGGCTTTATTTTGTCATTTTGGTTGTTTTTCGTGAATTGGACATAGACGTAATTTCTTTGGCAAGGTTGTTCAGATTTTGTGTCGACACACTAGCTTGTGTCTAGATACGTACGTCAGTATACACGTTCTCATTGTCCGAACTTTGGCCTTTCAATCAGTGACGATCCCGACAATACAAACGCGCTCCGTTACACTCCCAAGATGTTAACCAGAAAAGTTAAGTTGCGTTGGGCCTCTTTCCATTTTGCCACCCTGATGGTTCCTTAACCCCACGCCCGATTCGATTTACTTTTATAGGGCAGTGACACGACGTAGTATTATTGTATATAACTCTATGGTGGAGCCAGTAACTGGGTTAGCTGCAAGGTGCACTGGTGGGGGAAAAGAAGAGCGTCTTAATGCAGCCAATGGTAAAACAGGATTTCTTAGGCCTAAAACGCGCGATTTTTGTCGATTTGTTGGCAGTTGCTGACATTTTTAAGCAAGTGGAATCTTTATTTTTCGATTAAAACCTCGTAGCATACGGGATTGGAAAAAACAACGGTTTTTAAGCCTACGAAAAAATCCATTCTCAAAGCACTGGTTTGACTAGAAGTGGCTTTGATTAATCCACCATTTCAATCTAGTGCCCCTTGCAGGTACCTCTGTTGTAGCCAATATGACGTCACTTGAAGCTGCCCTATAAACCATTTCCAGCCACGCATGCTACAACATACAAAATTTGGCTTGGATTATCCTCTTGGTTTCGCATGATGCACGGTCTAAGCTTGCGTTGGGGTATGAGCGTTTTGGTGGTAGACATTTAAATCATATCAAAAACCAAAACTGGTAAAAGGGGCCGCCAAGTTCCGAATGGTTCGGCCCTTCAAAGGAGTGATATCAACATATCCAACCATTAGCCAAGGTAATCGCACCGCTTAATAGTTCGAAGGTTAAATGAAAACTAGAACATTACTACTTTCGGTAGCAATGTTCAAGTTTTCATTTAACGACCAAAGTATTATTCGGTGCGATTAGGTTGGCGTATGTTTTGGTGTGTTGGTATCACTCCTTAAAGAGCCGAACCATTCGGAACTTGGCGAGCCCTTTTACCAGTTTTGGGTTTTGATATGATATCACTCCTTTTTTAATTGTGTATTGACTCAACTCCACTGCCGTGCAGATGTGTAATAAAGTGCCACGTCAAAAAGAAATTGGTTTTCAACAATTTGCTACTACCTTTTGCCTATAGGACGAACCATCTCACTTAGTCACCTCTTAATAGGTTTTTGGTTTGGTTTTAATTTTGTTGTAATTTGTTTTATTTAGTTAGTTTTGGTGTGTTGATATCACTCCTTTGAAGGGCCGAACCACTCTCAATTTGGTGGCCTCGTAAGTGTTTTTGGCTTTGTTTATTTTGCTTTGTTTTTACAGTTGGTTTACTTTTCGTGAATTAGACTTGAATGAAATTTCTTTGCAACGTGGTTTAGATTTATCATGATACACTAGCGTGTGCCTAGTGTGTGTCATATTGCTGTTGAGATTGGCAGGAAGTTGTGGGCAGCCCTGCGAAGGGGAGTGGAGGTCTCCATCCAGTGGGTGCCTGGTCATTCTGCTGAGTTTGGCAACGAGGTTGCGGACGGATTGGCAAAGGAGAGTTGCAATGGTGGTGTGAATGTTGTGTGTTGCCCTGTTGTGCCACGGGACTTGCGACCGGTGCTTCGCTCTCTGTCGCAGCAGGCATGGCAGGTTGCTTGGGAAGGTGGGCGCACTGGTCGACACCTTTTTGAGGTGCATCCGCTCGTGTCGTCACCTCTCTTTCTGGAGAAGATTTCGTGGAAGGATGCACAGCTTCTCACCAGGTTACGCACGGGCCATATTCTACTGGTGTCACACATGTTCCGGCTGGGGTGGTGTGATGATTAAATTTGTGCTTGTGGGTCAGGGGAGGAGACTGTGTCTCACTTTCTCTTTTCCTGCCCGTTGTGGGCTAGGTTTCGGACGCATGCCGTTTTCGGCCATGGATGGTCTCTCGGTAAAGCTCTTGGGTTGGTTGCTCGTGGGAAAGGGTTTCGGGATGCGGTAAGGGGTGTAGTTGTTTTTTGTGACCGAACTGGTCGTTTTGGCGGCGGGGGAGGCTAGTGTTGCTTGTTGCACCGTGTGATGGGAGACGGTTGCTGGCGTGTGGTGGGGAGGTGAGTGAGTGGCAGTGTATGTCTCTGGATGTTGGTGTGTGTGTGTGTCTGTGTGCGTTAGTGGCAGAGAGGGCAGCATTGTTAGGAATTAAGTTAATTTGTAAGGTAGAGTAGAGCGTGAGGGGTCATGCCCGTGTAAGCTCTCGTATAAATAAATCAAATCAAATCAGTATACACGTTCTCATTGTCCGAACTTTGGCCGTCCAATGAGGGACGATGCCGACAATGTTAACAATGGTTATAACAATATTTTCGTACTTACGTGCTCTCCCACGCCATCCCCGTTACGTCCCCAGGCTCAAAACCATAATAGGTACGCAATTCGTATTATACTGCACCCATTCGTCCAATTTCATAGCTTCCCGTTATCTTGTATCGATGAATAATCACCCTATTGGATTTAACACGGGGATGAGCGGACTAGCTAGCTAGCTAGTAGTAACACATTTTCAACGTTATTGAGGGTAAGATTTTGCATTGAAAGCAGCTTAGCTGGCATTCCTACAACAGTTAATTTTCGTTTGGTTTGTCATTGGTGTCGATTTCAACACAATTTAAGCTTTTGTACCTCATTATTATTTTTCCCCAAGTACCTGAAATGTGCCCAACTATGCTTCAGGATATAAGACACTGACGCTATGGCGTCGCGCTACAATGGTTTATAACCTCGACAATTGAATTGAAATGATTTTTTTGTGTGATGTTTGTTGCCTAACTTGGCGCGACACACTAGCGTGTCTCTAGATCCGTCTATTACTGTTGTTTGGCTCCGGTTCAGGCTCTGTGGACAGAGAGTTGTCAACCGCCTCTGAGTGTTCGCACTGAAGAGCTGCTAGTGGCTCCGTGCATTAGGAACGTTGCCATGGGGCCGTACGATCCGGTGTGCAAGGTGCTCCGGGATTATCTGGGCTGGGTCCAATTGCGCGCTCCCTGTTGGAGACTCAAGGTGTTGTAGCGACTCTTTTGCTGGGGATTACCTCCTTTTCCCCTGTGGATGTTGCTGTGGCATCCCCATTTAGTCCATGGACATGGTGTCCAGGCCTGTTGCCTTTTCTGTCCCCAGTGGGTAACTGGAGGGGTGAAATGTGGTGTGAGGTGTATTGCGATGCCTCCTTTTTACGTGACTCAAGCTCTGGCGGGGTAGAGGTGGTCATGCCGTCCCTCAAGATATTTCGGGCGTTCAGTCTGGCTCAGGTACCGTCCAGTACTGCATGCGAATTGTGTGTTATTTCGGCTGCTCTAGATGAAGTACTGGATCTGGAGCTGCCGGCTGTGAAGATTTGCTCGGACTCGCAGTCTGCATTAGCGGTTCTGCGGAAGGTTATTTCTAATTTGGATATGGAGGACCCGTTGGTTTACTCCATATGTAGGAAGCTGCGGGCTGCTCATCCCCGGTGTGTTCTTGCTCTGGGATGGGTCCGTGGTCACGTTGGCGATCAGGGCAATGAGCAGGCTGATGGCCAAGCCAAATTAGGGAGAGCCATCGAGTTTGAAGAAATGCGGATAGTATGGTCACCGCGTTCACGGCGTGGGTTGATTTCCTCTGAATTCATGGCGACGTGGGAGGAGGGGTGGCGTGGATCAACAGCGGGCAGGGGGCTATTTGAGATCCAGCCATTTTGTTGCCGGTTCTGGGTCTTGGATGTGCTGGCATGGAGGATGCGAGGATCGTGTCCTGTCTACGCACTGGGCATATGCTGTTGCGGGCCCATCAGTTTCGTCTGGGTTGGGTGGATTCGCCTCTTTGTGAAGTCTGCCTGGTAGATTTCACTCGTGACATTTGTTGTTCTAACGCAAAGGGTGCCTTTGTTGGCGGTCATGCGATCTGTCCCGGTATGCGATTTGTTATCAAGTTCTAACTTTTGTGCTTCCCTTCTGCCCCTGAGACGTGTGGTGCATTTTGTGCGCGACGTGAGGGTGAGGGGGTAAGAGGCCCTCGCCTGTCCTCCTCCTTTCTCACATGTCCTCCGAACTGGTGAAGGCTATGGGTAGTTGGTTGTAACGCCGTTTTGAGTGGCGCAGCTAAAGTATGTATAGTGTAGTGCTTAATGTTTAGTGTTTGGTGTATTAGGCTGCCGGGGAGCGCATGACTTCGGGTCAGGCCCCCCCCCCCCCGGGTAAATAAAATAATAATAATAAATAATTGTTGAATATGGCTTTAACAATTGACACGGCCAGTCGGCCACGACTCTCTTGTTGCTTGTTGTCTCTTTGCGCTCGGCTCTTGCTTCTTGGTTCAGGCCTCTTCCCATTTTGCCACCTTAATGGTTCCTCAACCCTATGTCCGATTCCGGATTATTTTTTTGTTGTTGTTAAAACCATGTTCAGGCATACATGCAAAGTGAGGTTTGGGTAGTCCTTGTGGTTTTCGCATGATGCACAGTCTAAGTTTGTATTGGGAGTGTCCGCTCCAACGAGGACAAACCACATTGTTCGAACAACAACCAGTCGCCCAATGTTGTAGCCGTGCTGATAGCATAATCGTAACGCTTTTTCGTCCTGCTTGCAGGAAGATCTGTTCATCAGGAAGCCTTGCAAGCTGTCCGTTTTTTATTCATTTTGTTTTACTTTTAATAAACCTTTGAAATTGAAGGCGATTGTCCTAATCTTCGAAATATTAGGTGCCTTGCTGTTTAACCACTGAGTTTGTTGTACTTGTACGATACTAGCCATAGCGTTTGCTTCGCTCACTCCACTGGCGTCGATCCACGCTTCATTTAATTTTTTTATTACAAGAGCATCAAAAAATCGATGTACTGATTATTTCAACGCAAAGTAATTGTAATTGTTGCTCACAGTTTGTTCTCACTTTCCTCAGCACGAATACATTTCACCTACATGATGCAAAAGATACGATTTGTTTGCATGCCTTCTCAAGAAGTAATCCCCTACGAAGGTGAGAGAGGAAGGATTGAGAAGGCAAGGCGAAACATATAATGAATGTTTAATTTATGCGGATAATCGCCAAAATTGATCGCCCAATCACGCACCTCCGTGCTTCAGGAACACGAATATTTGACACCCTTTTAAAACCAGCTCTACGGGTCAGATTTTTCTATGCATTTAAGTCAGTTGATACAAAACCAATTTTAAGATCTATATGGTATGTTGGAAAATACGTCGTCCTTTTAGGTTAATTTTTTCGTGCTTCCCTTTCCAGATCATCTCAGTACGTAACTAATAGCTTCAAGACGGTTTGTTTGTCCCGAATTTTAACCCATGCATGAACAAACTACGACGTCATGAACAAACATCATGATGGAAAAAAAATTGACGTCATTTCTTTAGTGTTTTTCTCGTATTTGAGCGTCATAATATCAAGTTACAACGATGTAAATAGGCATAACCGAAGCGCATTTTAATAACCTTTCATGTGGTCCTACTCCCATCTTTGCAGGTGCCTTCGTTCAATGATGTGAAAGGATTCATAAAATATTCCTTAAAATCCGTGAAACAAGAAAAACCAATGCAAAATTCATCCTAATACTAGTATAAACAACGCCGGGGCAAAAAATAAATCACAACTCTATTGCTGGGAACACAAACGAACATAATTCTATTGTTCTTTACCGTCATCTACTGATGCAGGCGTGCAAACACCAAGGCGTGAGATTTCTTTTAAGTAAATATATTTAGGTACGGTAATTGTAATCATTTCTCTTTCAGTAAAGATTATATATTTCCACCTGTTATTCTGTTGTTTTTTTTTGTTTTTTTTTTTTGTTTTTCAGTTGCAGAATGTATCTGAGTTTTTTCCAAGGCCACTTCATGGCAGGTAGTGGACTTATCTTTTTGGGAACGTGGTGGTCTGTCTTGATGATAAAACGGTACTTTGAATGTTTGAACTGTAAAGTGACTTACCGCAGTACCACCAGTTTTCCTGCCTGTTGTTTCAAACGAATTCCTTTAGAATCTTGTATCGTGATAACAATAAGTGCCATCAGTATCTTTTTCTTGGCCAAAGCAAATCTTTTGCTTGGAGAAGAATACGACGACTTAATAACACTTAACGGACAGCACCTGGTAACGGCTTTAGCATTCCTAATTACTGGAATAATTCAAATACTAGAGAACTATAAGATGGTAATGATGGAAAGCGCGTCGTACGTGTCATGGATTGGTTGCTGGCTGACGACAGTGGTCATGTTCACTTTTCATGATAATGGTCGACAGCCTGTCGACGTCCACGTACATAAATTACTGTATCTGACTACAATCATGATTTTGTGTTCTTTTATCCTAGAAGCCAAATATAGAAATTCTCTCCTAGTTTCGTTGTTAAGGGCCTATTCTTTTGTTTTATGCGGGGTATGGATTTTGTCTGTTGGTTTTATGAACGCAGATCGGAAGTCTGAATGGTTGCCAGCCTTCGATCTCGCCAAGCACAATAATATTCTGAAGGCCACTAGCCTGTTTATGTTATTGATGAATGTGTCGATTTTGTATATTTTTCTTATTTTTTGGTTGATTGGCAGAAATCATCGAAACCAGATTTTACTACACGGTTCTCTGGGTCATAACGATAAGCGTGAGGAACCCTGAAATCGTTGGAAATCCACATATTTTTAGCCGATCATTTTCCTGCTTTAGGGCGTGTTTACGCAACGACTCCCCTTTGCATTCTCGAAGCTGGAATTTTAATGGCGACTGCAAAGACGCCCGGCGTTGCCATGCTAATAACGCTACCTTGATTAGCTATGTAAATCCGGCGTCGTTTGAATAAATTCCTGCAGTCTTATTGTCCGTAAACATAAGATAAACAATTTCGCCTAACAAAATAATTTTTACAGTTGCCTCTGAGCTCACATTATTGGCTCTATTCGTTGCCAGGTGGCAAAGCTGAAACCGTCGCCATGTTGGAATTGCAAATGATGTCTATAGTGTCCGCGGCCTATCTTGAGTTCTCCGCAGAACGAACACAGATAATCGATTGTACGTTTTCAGTAGCAGAGTGCCTTGTCGATATCCAAGATGGTTACAAAAACAATGGCGGCCATCGATTAAAGCCACGCCCTCCAGGAAGACGTAGCCGCTCACAAAATACTTGCAGGGCTCAAGATGCGCCGCGCACACAATAGCTTCTAGCTGCGAAAATGCAAAGGCGACTTGTTGCGTAAACGTGCTCTTACACATCGTTTATCTAAGGGGGCAGTTCGGCTAAAAGATCTTTCGATTGTCGAAAGCTATTTGCTAACGTATCGCAATTTATTAATAAAGAGTTGCTAGTTTCCCTTCTCGCTAGCAAGTGTGTTCAAATTTCTTTGATAAATTTTCCGAGGTTGTTGCAGTGGTTAATGACTGTTATGGTGTACTACTGTCAATGCAGTGTTTGTATAAATATAGAAATTACTAAACTGAGAATGTAGCAGCACACGAACAAGTAAATGTTTTTTTTTAAGTGTTGATTATGAGCTGGTAAGGTACTTTGTACTACACATGTTATTTTAGATATGTATAATAATGTAATATAAGAAAGGGTAAATAATTGAATACATTTCATTACTTTCAAACCACGAACTGTTAAAAGCATGTAAATATTGTCGTATGGTTTTTGTATTATAATGCATGATAAATCTTTTAAAGTTGTGCATTAGAAATTTTTCACGATAGTTGACTTAGTAAATTATTTGTTTTCTAGTGTTATTTTTGTAGATATCTGCTTATGTTATGGATTTGGGATCCATTATACCACACGCCATGGCTGTTTGCTGTGACGTGCATATCACGTGACTGGGCAAGTACAATCAGATGGCCAAACAGCCGTTGTTCTCGTTCGTCATTGGCTAACTCATGGTGACGTCACGGCAAACAGCCATTGAGCATGGTTTAGCGAAGGATAAAGGGACCCATCAAGTTTTTGCCGTAGAAAGTAGTGATATCAGAGCCAAAATGGCTGCCACCAAGTTTTTTGTCCCAACCCTGACCACTCAATCTTAACTACTGACACCTCGGTGTTGTCAAGCTTGAGTGATCAAGGTTCGGACCACAAACTTGGTGTCAGCCATTTTGGCTCTGATATCACAACTTTCTGTGGACAAAACTTGATGGGTCCCTTTACCCTTATGGGGTTTTTGTATGATCTCTCTTACTCCTAATTTCTATATTGTTGTAAAAAAAAATAAACAATTTCTACTGTTCTGAAAAAACAGGTAAAAAACATCACATACTGCAACGTGAATTTTGGTTCCAACATGATCTCCATTTTTTTGTTGGCCTAGTCGGGAATAGACCATGTTGACATCAGCCCACCACTTTCAATTAATTTGCAAGAATTGATGTCACCGTTCGAAAACTTTCAAAGATAGTTCCAAAGAAATTCTCTATAAACGTTGAAAAGCAGTCACCGAATTTATCAATATTTAAGTAGAAGCATGAGTCCATGAAAAGTTCCGTAGGAACGATGAGTAACAGACTTGTATTAGGGTGGTGTCCTAGCGTTTGACCGATCACAGAGACTCGCCTCGGCCACCCTTGGAACTAAACAACTAAAACTTCCAATCTGCAAAACTAGATGGCGTTAGTAATTTGTGCTTTTTAAAACTTCAGTATCATTTACAGCTTGTTTGTGGGCTCTCAATGTTATTAATAAATTCTTAATTAAAGTATTCTTTGGAATTCTCAGACGAATAAAATTTATTAAGCTATATTCTAAACTCTTTTCGATATTATTTTTAACCAATCACGAAGCAGTTTGGTTACGAAGAACGCCATCACATGTGGTATGTGATGTGCCACTCGTGCTTCAACTAAAAAAGTGTAATCTTCCAAGTCAGTTGCCAGAATGGAACAGATGGGGGAAATTAACTTGGTAAATAACAAGAAAATAGTATGATGACAATATGGCGGAAGATGTTTAGTCACTTAGTGCAAATATTTTGTTGGTAGCCCATGTTCATACTGGAGAGAAGCCCTTGAGAGTACAATTTGTGGTAAGGCATATCTACGATTACTTTTTGCACATTTAAAGTTAAAAGACAAGAAGCTGATTATATCTAAAGTGTGACACGTCGTATTATGATTTGTGAAATTTTCTGCTGCATTTTTTTACATTCTGCGACACAACAGTGAGAAACTATTTAAATGTGGAAATCGTAGTAAAGCCTTTACGTTGAAGCTCATGTTTAGTTGTGTTTTGTGCAAACATAGGGGCAAGAAGTGTCTTACTGTTTTTGTGACGAGAAGTCGATTAAATACATAGTATGCGGTACTGCATCTTCTGGTAAATGAAGCTTGTTGCAGCGTAAATGGATTCTTTCTACCTTTCGTTCCTTAAATCAAGTTTACAGTTCGCAATTTTCTTATTTAACGTAAATATGAGACGATGTGTATTCGAATACAAAACGGTGTGAAAACCTTGAATACAACCATAGTGGTGCCGCAATTCTTACATAATTAAAAGAAATAGACTACTTTTAAATGCGAGATATTTTTGTTGGCAGCCGTTTTTGAAGTAAGAAATATAACAATGCATAGAATATAAAAATTGAATTAATGAGCCATTAAGTGAAAATTTAAAAAAAGTTACAATTTCGTTGTAAAAGTACGCAGCAGTGTAGTTGAATAGGTAATGGTGCGAAACCCTTGAAGTGTAAATTGTATGCTGCAGCGTTTTTACTGGGAGAAGCCCGTTATTATGTATGGTAGAATTCTACTCCAGCTGAATTTGTAAGGTGTGTGTTACTTCAAATACTAAGCCTCAGCAGGTCCCCTTTTCTGCAAAACAATGAATGACATTTTATTTTTTAAAAATCGTGTGTTTATAAAAAAAAATTCCTTTAACTTTTCGTGTTTTTTTATACTATAGGAAAATTCTTTTTCGTCTCATTTACATGACACAGTGCAGGATTGCATTTTCAGGGTCTTCTGCTCGAAGCAGGGGGGGGGGGGAAGGAAGGGGCAGCGAAAAATAGGATTAGACAACTATGCAACATGAAAACTTTGAAGCTAAAAATTGTTTAAAATATGGGTCATCGAAACTTGTCAGCCTAAAGTGTTCGGTAATGAGAAGAGTCTCCGTTACTCTGTCCAGTAGCACAGACAAGAAAACTTGTGGAGGGGGACGAATAAATCCAGCTCGGGGTCTGGGGGAGAGCTTCCCTAGAGCGTTCCGAGCAACGGAAGCATCTTACGGTCCATCACTGCCGAATCCGGCTTCTGTAGAGTACATGTTCATTTCACGCATTCTGGCAGAATTTATATAGCATTATGGCACGTACAAGGGAGAAAAAAAACGCAATGAAAAATGAAACGTAAATTTTGCACTTTTGTTCAGTTTGGTTTCCTGTAGAGGGGGTGGCCCCATAACCCCTATCCCCCTCATTTTTTTTTCTGCAGCACTGATTTGTACTGGCAGCACAAATACGGCCTAAAGGCATTGTCGTTACATAATTAACAGCTCGATCGATTAGAAGGAGCGAACTGGCAGCTGTTTGTCCCTGAATTAATGAAATAGTTTTGCAGCTCCAAAACGGCACGAAGGTGATAATACGGTAAACGGAAAAAAAAATTCAAAGAAAGAAAAAAATCCAAGAAAAAAAATTCTGAGGAAAAAATCCAGAGTAAATAAAATGCAAAGAAAAAAATTCAAGGGAAAAAAATCCACGGAAAAAAATCCAATGCCATTTTTTTATTTCATCATTTTTTTTTTTTTTTTGTACCTTAGTATTTTCACATCTATCTTTTGAACGTTGTGACTCTGGGGACCTAGTCTTGAGTTGCGCTTTTCAAATCGTATGCGGTTTTACCAAAAAGAGCGCCAAAATCATGGCTCGCCCATTCTATCGCATGCGATTTGAAAACGATCAAGTCGAGACTATAAGGGCTCCTGGCTCACTTACGATTCGAAGTCGTCTCTCAATTGGAGGAAAATTGTGGAACTGGCTTTCCGTCGACTCGCAATTATTGTGAATAGAGGTGTTTTACCTATGGTAATTTGTCCACTAAGGTCTGAGCTTTCAAAGTAGTTGTGCGACCACTACTCAAATATGCAACTTCGGTGTAGTTCCCTTTCCTGTTAAAAGACATCGACTTGGTCGAATCGGTCCAGCGTCGTTTTACCAAGGGCTTGCCTGGTCTGCGTGACTAGTCACCTGAAGTATACAATTGATGGGAAAGAAAATGTGGCGCCATTGCCTCCCCCCAAAATTCTAAACTGCAAAAAACAAAATTGAAAAGCGTGTATAAGTTAAAATTAAACACTTGTTTAAAAATAGCATGGTCATAGGAAGGCAGGGTAGAGTCACGACTGCCTTACCACCAAGGTTAGACCTGCCAGGGTAACTTAAAGGTCCCCAATGGCATTACAAGACGTATAGGAAGGGGAGGGGAGATGGCCAATTGTTTTGCAATATCACTAAGTAAAATTTTACAAAGCGTAAAAGATCAACCAACGTAAGTTGATGAGTCACTGCATTAAAATGGAAGGAAGGTGTTCCACTAACACCAAACCTAGTTCAGAGTTCGTTTGTTAAAATGTATATGAAAATGCCTCACCGTAATCGGATGGTGTGCGCAACTGCTTGCAAAAACACATTAATTCCCGACTGCCCTCGGCGTATTGCTCACACACCTGGGCTTTAAGTTTTCGTTGCATTTGCTCGTAAATGCTTAGTTTTGTCTTGATGGGCAGCTTTGAATGAGTTTCGTAGCACGAACTACAAAATAACCTCACTTTAACACAATGTGAAAAAGCAATGGCATTGGATTTTTATTACGTGGATTTTTTTCCTTGGATTTTTTTTCGATAGATTTTATTTCCACTGAGTTTTTTTCCTCTGGATTTTTTCCCTGGATTTTTTCCTTTGGATTTTTTAAACTCAGATTCGATAATAACATAGGAAAGATGGGGCCGGGTATAAAGGCTGTAAGTTTATCAAGTTTAAAACGAAAAAAAATTACATGCCTGTGAGACTGACGTTGTGGGTAGGGGAGTAGAGAAAATTCTTGTTTTTGTGAATCAGATGTACTTTACCTTACAAGACATGACGTTATTTTGCCCACTGAGCAGGAATCGAGTT